>JAUTBV010117433.1:0-13463 GCA_032361325.1 Lepetodrilus fucensis
TTAAAATAGTGATACATCTTTAGACAAGATAAATAGCGGAACGTTCCCCTATTTAATATAAAATATGATTTGTTTTAATACTATCGAGTGCTGGGGGATAAGTACATCAGTAAATAACAACTTTTGGGTCGATAAATCAAGCGTAATTAGTTTGAGATCGAAATTCGTTTGTCAGATTATACAGGTCTATCAGCCGTGGTATTGTGCCTTTAAGATAATGAAGCGATAGCTTTCAATTCCTGAAAAATAACAGAGCGATTTTCAAGGGACAAAAAGAGCAGGTGTCTTTTAATGCGAAGTATCATGCTATCAGTTGTGGAGGTGATGGGTCCTCTATATCACACTGCATCTTGATAAGCTAGTCAACACTCACAACAAAACAAGACAAGAAGAAAGGGGACCACACGGCCGATTGCTAGTTTGTCATCGTAATGTTCTAATATATCTCCAAGTAAATATGCTTGAGCTATTTCCCAGATTGTTAAAACCATGCATGTGTAGAGAGTGAAACACGAAGTAGAATTAGGAGAGAGAATTAAAATGTCTGGAATTCAATCAGGACGAACAGTGTAAGTCTTTGCTAGGCTACACCTGAGTTCCACCTGTTATACAGATAATTAAAGACGATTCACAGCCGAACGCCTTTTGACAAATGAGTTGAGCAACGCTTCTTTAATACTGTAAACAACGCGGTGCTAAAATAGTTTAATTGGAGCTGACAGTCAGAAGTTTTCCCCATCTATGATAAATAGTTTCGCCCTGTTATTTGAACACGTTTGTTTATCCGTATAACAAATCAGACGGGTGTAATTGCAGTCGGCCCTACTGAAAACAGCAAAACAATACCGTCGTGTACGATCATTCGTACAACGTAGAACTCTGAAACATGACTGGCTGTGTTAGGATATATATAGCTGACTGGTATACATTGATGGATGACTTAGGGAAGGGGTGGTTGGAATAGGAGGGTTGGTGAGGGGTTGATAGAGTAGGATGGTGGGTGGGTAAGGGGTGGATGTGGAATATGAGGGTGGGTAAAGGGTGGATGTGGAATATGAGGGTGAGTAAGGGGTGAATGTGGAATATGAGGGTGGGTAAGGGGTGGAATATGAGGGTGGGTAAGGAGTGGATGTGGAATAGGCGGGTGGTGATGAGTGAATGTGGAATATGAGGGTGGGTAAGGGGTCGATGTGGAATATGTCTTATATGAGGGTGGATAAGGGGTGAATATGGAATATGAGGGTGGGTAAGGGGTGGATGTGGAATATGAGTGTGGGTTAGGGGTGGATGTGAGGGTGTGCGAGGATTCGATGAAGAAGTGCTCCGAATAAATCTGTTTTCCCATCCCAACAAGTATTGTGTCATGTGTCTCCCAAGCCACCCAGTACCGCAGTTTCAATGGTACTGATGATAGTAATAGCAGCTTACTAATGTAACTGTTTCCAAATATACCTACTACTATCCTAGGAGCAGCCACTTGCCAGCGTCTGTGTCATCTAATTGTCAGAACTGTAGACACATGCATCTACTACAACATGGACAAGATACCAGGATGACATATAGCGGACGAGTCTGCTAATTCAACAGAGGACCTATCGCATGTCACCTAAATGCCTACAACATCTAATGCTCCAGGGGCCGTATTCACGAAAGTGTTTTAAGTAAGTTTTTGAAGACCAAAAACTGACTAAAAACATTTCGTGAATATGGCCCCAGTCATCTAGACTTGCTTATCTGCTCTAGGGTGATATTTTGAAGAGGAGAGTTTGGGTGAGAACAAGGTGTGACACAGACTATAGCCGCTATTATATATAGCCTAAGTTTGCGGGTGTGTGAGAATATTAGGAAACAGCTGTAGCTGTACAGACTATATAGCCCCCTGAAGCTGTGTATCCTAGACTTTCCAGGTGCAGAAGGAGAACGTCGTTAAAAAGGAAAATAGATTTCAAGGTAAGTAATTCTAATTACAGTCATCAATTGTAGCGATTCTCACGGCGTGTTTATAGCAAATGAGGTCTAGACTAGCCTGTGACGAAACATTAAATCTGGGCGTGCTCTGATATAATTATATTGGCACTAGTCTTATTCCAGTTTATTCACAATTACAAGGATGGGATGCAAATTATGCTAATTGACAGCACTGCCATTTAATAAAATGTTACTAAATTTAAATACTAATGTTAAAACAGTTTACTTGTTCATCTATATACTAGTATTCATTATTTAAATGTGAATATTACGATAAGGTATTGGGAATGTTATTTTAAGTATACATTACGGTCGAAACCAATTTGCACCGTTGTTTTTGCATAGTTGATTCCAAGGTTTTATAGTTGTAGATATATATATATATAATTGAAACGAGTATCATATAACCCCAAAACCCAGACAAAAAACTTAGAAATGGTATATATGATACAGAACATACGAAAAGACATTTATCGTAATTAGAAGGTCGTTATACTAACCCAGAGAAAGGAGGTATAAAGAACCTTGACTCAGGCAAATGAAAGCCGGATGTCGGGGCACTGGAAGCCAGACATACGACGGTACATCGTCACACTGAGGGCCTGTCTCGGTATACTGCTCTTATAGAGTACGGCGGTATCATTTCTTATCAAATACAGATCCCAGTCGTTATTGTGGAAAGTGTTACACATTATCCAATTCATTAAAGGAGCCACATCTATATCAACTGTTGCATTCTTACCAATAAGAAAGAGTTTCAATTTAATAAATCATCCAATTCATTATTGTAGCCACACACATATATCAAACATCTAGAGTAATTATGTTGCATTCTTACTAACAAGAAACATATACAGAAACAGTTATAAGCAGTAACGTTTATCTCATTAATAATTGTTTATTGGATGCTAATAAGCCCGAATCCTCACATGAGATATATAACAAGTCTTACATACTCAAGCTTTTTCTAATAATAGTTGTTACCTCTAATTTACTTGTTATCACGTGTTATGTGTTACTGGATAGAAAACATACATTCGACTTAAGATTTATGTTCTCTTTCGTATATAACATATAATGAAGTGCTTCTATCACATTGCGAGCCATGCTATCGGTGGATAGTAATTACGTTCAAGTATGAATTGATTGCTGGTGTTTGCAATGATGACTAAAATTGTAAGAATTGATATTTTAAAAATATGCATTACTTATTATATGCCAGGAAGTGCGTTGAAAATATCAGTTTAGTGTGGCCACTGTTCACCCCTCGACCAACTCTGTCATACCAATGGGTACCTAATATAATTGCTCGAGTGGTATTTGAAAGTAACTTAGCGGGTGATCATTATTAACAAGGGTATATAATTAGTTTTGCTCTTGTTCGACAGTATGTGCTAATACGTTTTATGTCGTTTTAATATTCCAAGAAATTAGCACGATATGCAATGCATACATGTATGCACATCGTCATATGTATACACAATATATACTGTCCAACATATGAAACGTAATATTATTATGGTAATTGGTAGTAATTGTAGGTTGTGTAATTCGTGGGAAGCTGTGGACCATCTTTAACACTGTTCTGGTACTGGCTCAACTAATAATTTTACAAAAAACGTTAATAATAAACTGAAGCAAAAACTTGCTGGCATTATTATTAATTGTAGTGCTTGCTGCCATATAATATTATTTCACTTTCCTTAACAGCAGTTGACTCAAATTAACATTTACTATGAACTTTGCAAGATTCGAAATTTCGCAACATATACTAATTACGTATAATAATTAAGTAAATGTCGTAAACTTTTGATACATATTAACCGTAACATTATATTAATCAATTCAGTGAATTCATACCGAGGAGCCAATCGAAAAATCTACAAAATGTTCTTTGAAAGGAATTACTAGTCTAGTAATAGGACACCATACACATAATTGTATATCTATCCGTACTTACTGGTATATCTATCCGTACTTAGACGTAAATATTTGCAGTTTTATGTAAGTAGGACGAACATTTATTGTGGACAAGAGAAATACATTTAAGGTATCATAAATGCCAGCTATCAGCAGAGTCTGATAGTACAGCTGTAATGCAGTAATACAATACTAGTAGAACTGACAACATACCATTCTGGAGCAGCAGAGTGCATAAGTAACGGCAGCCTTTTAGCATGGAGAAAATAACCCACATTGGTGGGTCAGACTGGTGCTTTAGTCTGTGGCAACGACCAAAAATATACAGAATCCTTTTAGTAGCAGTCATTAAACATTAGATTATTATCCAAAGATATATGGGTATATGTGTGTAATTAATTGAATGTGTGTGTATGCGTGTGTGCACGTGTGTGTATGTGTGTGTGAGAGAGATAGAGAGTTTGTATGTGTGTATGTATGTGTTTGTGTCTGTGTGTGCACGTGTGTGTGTGTGTGTGTGTGTGTGTGTGTGTGTGCGCGCGCGCTCGCATATTTAGATTGTATGTAATACTTTGTATGACGTGTGTAACATGAGTTGTATATATCATGATTAGAATATTTTATATTATCTTTTTCATTACAAAATGACTGAACACTGCTTTATATTAATGTTCTGCCGTCTTTCGTTTAATATACTAGTATCTAGTTTATTTTCATCAATTTATAAATAATACTGGTGTCATTGCCCAGTTCTCATCATGTTTTCTTGAAAACTGCCCCAAAACTCAGTAGATTCTGATAATGTGTCGTGTGGAATGACACTTTGACAATGTTTTTGACACTTCTTTATATTACATGCACACTAATAATATACTCTACATACACTTTTAATGTTATTTATTTAGGCAAATCAATATAGCATGTGTACACCTCTGGAATCATTCCTACAGTTGCTATAAGTTGATAGTCTCTGGTTGATGTAACCAGGCTCTGGTATTTGCATATTTGGCCGTGTCTTCCTACTATTTTGGTTGATTGTAAGCATAGAATATCATACACTATTTGTCAGTGATGCAGCAACAGTTAGCCAATCTTTCTGTTACACTACTTGAACGATTTGAAGGTCCTGGTGATACGTCAGAGAAGATATTTCCAGGATATTTTACTATAGTATATTTAAGTATAAATTGCGGGAAATCAATTCTAAGCAAACATGATGTACAAGAAAAGTTCTGGGGAATATTCCCACAAGACCCTTTTCAGGCTCGGGCTCTTAATTTGCGACCTCGGTCACTTATCTGTGCTATTTTATCTCAGTCGAATCTACATGGTACATCATCAGCTACACACCAAGTATGCATATTCACAACTGTCAATATAGCAGTCTCACATACCGTAGATATTAGAATAAACAATATATCAAAATATCAGTTAGCGAGTCAATAATTATCTGGTCCACACATATTTATATAAGCAGTATGAAACCTTGGCTTATAAATTTAGAAGCATATCCAAATTTCGATTTAGAAGTTATCCTAAGGAAAACAAAACTTACAAAATTACCAATATAAGGCCTACATAACTAATAGTAGCACAGACCATCGACATATGGCATACAAGTGTGTATACATCCTTACAGATGAAGAGATTAACCAGGAGGAGACCATCTCATTGTTTGGGTTCCGATACTAGTTATTATTTATTAGATAGGCTAGTTGATATCAAAATAAATAAAGTTGCTGTTTAATTATGACTTCTGCATCAAGTAATGTGCAAAACCAGCTAGTGTTATCCTGATACCAGCTAGTGTTATCCTGATACCAGCTAGTGTTATCCTGAAACCAGCTAGTGTTATCCTGAAACCAGCTAGTGTTATCCTGATACCGGCTAGTGTTATCATGACACCGGCTAGTATTATCCTGAAACCAGCTAGTGTTATCCTGATACCGGCTAATGTTATCCTGAAACCAGCTAGTGTTATCCTGATACCAGCTAGTGTTATCCTGATACCGGCTAGTGTTATCCTGATACCGGCTAGTGTACATTTAGGATTTCCATGCTATGATATATATGTGCGAATGTTTTTCATTCACAGTGATACAACTGATCATAACATTAAAGAATCAGGCCATCACAGACACGCTAGTAAATCTGGTCATCGAGGTCCCTCTAAACATGGGAAATAGTTGTAAATCTAAAGTTTATTTTAAAAACATTATTTATGATAATATTTGATAATTATGGAGGTGATGTTGTAAATAGAATAGTTGTTCTCAACCTTCTGCTACACAATCCCTATGTTACCATAGGCAGATCCAGGGTAGCAATATGATCCAGGGGTAGGAATAGGATCCAGGGGTAGGAATAGGATCCAGGGGTAGCAATATGATCCAGGGGTAGCAATATGATCCAGGGGTAGGAATAGGATCCAGGGGTAAGAATATGATCCAGGGGTAGGAATAAGATACAGAGGTAGGAATTTTAATAGGATCCAGGGGTAGGAATAGGATCCAGGGATAGGATCCTAGGATCCAGGGGTAGGAATAAGATCCAGGGGTAGGGATAGGATCCTAGGATCCAGGGGCAGGAATAGGATACAGGGGTAGGAATTAGATCCAGGGGTATGAATAGGATCCAGGGATAGGAATAGGATCCAGCGGTAGTATCGAGGGGTGGGATTGAGAAGCGCTTAAATTATTTCTGATTTATTTTTTGTATTATCTTTTTTTCTAAAGCTATATTTAAAAGATATTTTCTATGAGTGTTATATTCTGGATCTGCTTATGGTCATAATCTAGCATTCCTTTCATTGTACAGTATTCCCAGGTTCTGCCTGCTGTATCCCGGTTGTAATAGGTGTTTATATACTACTTGCCAGTACTTGTGTTGTATGCTGTGTTCCACCAAAGCCAAATTAGGCAATGCGATATTCAAACTCATTAGGATGTTATTCTTTCTCAGTTTTAAGATACTTTATCTGCATGTTCCATATTGTGAACATGTTAACTTAAATTTGAACATTATGTAAAATATGAAATACATGTATTGACATAGTACTACATGTATGTATACATGTCTATGTTGTTTTGTTGTTACTGTGTATAGCTATGAGTAATCAAGTAACAACTTTGGATATGTTATTGCCAATGAAAACAGTATTTAAGACTGTATTCAGAGGAACATATTTGTTCTGTTTACACATTGTTATAAATTATATATAATAAACTTTTTTCTTTTTTTTTTGCATGCAAATGTTTTGTTGTTATTTAAGTTTCATTTTCAAAAGTATTATACTGTGCTTAATTATTATAACTAGAACATCAATGTTGTCCTATGTCATGTCATGTGTAATATAAGCCATAGGATGTTATTCCATTGTGACATACCCGTGGGACAGTTAATTGTGATGTTATCCGTGGGAGAACAGTTTATTGTAATGTTATCCTCAGTCTTCGAAATAAGGGTAGATTTGCACAGTTTTTACATGACAGAAATGTGATCGATCCACACCTCTTATGACTAATACAGCGAAGTTCCCCAATCCCCATGGATAGTATTACATGTACCACTAAGAAAGGGTGGAATAGTATCTCATGGCTTACATGTAATTTGTTCTGTCTACGTCTCTTCACCTGCACACACCTCCCTAGGCCGAGAAGCTCTGACCATTATAGTATAAGCTTGACGCTGTCTTGATGGCAGAGGGTAGCCTCCAGATAGATAAATGGACACTCTATCAAACGATACCAACTTGTGCGCGAATGCATGCCATATTTTTCAGCTACACCGCTAGCGCACTCGGCAAACTGTGCGCCCCTTGACTTTGATGGAGGCTACCCTCTGTCGTCAAGACAGCGTCAAGCTGTACTATGACGGTCAGAGCTTCTCGGCTTAACACCTCCCTGGCAATATACATGTCACTGGCCAATAGTTATTGTTTAGAAAAGAAGTACCACAGTGGCACAGATTAGTATTATCATTACCATGTTTTGTATGTGCTGTATTGAACAAATGTAAGTATTGTATTTGTGTATGGGCACGTGTGTCTGTGTGTGTGTGGAATGCATGTGTGTGTGTGTATATGTGTGTCTGTGTATTTGTGTGTGCGTGCATGCATGTGTGTGTGTGTGTGTGTGTCTGTGTCTGTGTATGTTAGGTTAGTCATTGTGTGTGAATGCATGTGTGTGTGTGTATATATGTGTGTGTGTGTATTTGTGTGTGCGTGCATGCATGTGTGTGTGTGTGTATGTGTCTGTGTCTGTGTATGTTAGGTTAGTCATTGTGTGTGAATGCATGTGTGTGTGTATATGTGTGTGTCTGTGTATTTGTGTGTGCGTGCGTGCATGTGTGTGTGTGTGTGTGTCTGTGTCTGTGTATGTTAGGTTAGTCATTGTCTTTGTACATTATGAATGATTGATTGAACAGTTTTTGAGGTGCTTCACTACAATAGTAATTACATTCTTATATTATTAGTCTAAATTTCTTGTGACATGTAATATTGAACCCTAACTGCATATAGTATCATGCTAATTACCCTGCAAATTTATTTCCATGTGCACATGTCTTGCTCTTGTAATAATACTTGTTATTAACTGGTAAGTTGGGGCCATTTCCCTCAACACCAAGCACAGACCACACTTATTAACCAGTTATCTTTCTTCGCAAGCTCGCCAGAAAAGGACCCGAACAGGTATTTTTCTATGTTGTTTACTAAATGTGCTCCCATGTTCAAACTGATGTATCGCCCTCAAAACAAGGAATTTTATTGTGGATTGAATTTTCCACATTTTTATCATAGCAGCATATTGTTTAAATATACATTAAAATTATACCATACAGTATAAGTAAATTATCATTTATGTATTTTTATTATTATTATTATTAAGTTTATTTTTATAACAATTCAAAAAAATATCTAATGATAATATAATTATTTTAATCAAATGATGAGTCAATCAATCATTGAAACAATTGACTGCAGCTATTGTTTTCTATGATGACAGGTGGGACACACAGAAGTTTATTCAAGATGCCATGCAGAGGACATAACTGAACAGGATCAGCCAGGGATACCGTAGTCATGTGCACGTGGACAAGTCATGGCTCAGATAAATATAGCCGTGTTCGCGAAATTTTGGAATATTTCAACAAATTTACAAGCAACCAACACTCTCTGTGTTCCATGTTAAAAGTTTGTGTATAAAGTTACATGAATGCTGCAAATCTACAGTATTGTTTCTGTTAACCCTCTCCATGCTGAAGGCAACCAAAGATGCCCTAAAGTAGTACCAGTGCCTAATCCAGCAGGGAGAGGGTTAAACTGTGCACAGATGATATATACATGTATATATATATATGTATATACCGGTATGCAAATTAAAGAATATTATTGTTTTTAAATAATATTTGAACAGCGAGATATTTTGTGCCACTTATTTTACGTACTATACATGCCACCTGTAAATATGTAGCTCATATTACTTTTATTGTATACCATTTATATTATGAGAAAGCATATTCACATTTTTTTCTGACATTGAATTTTATTAAAGGCCATGTTCATTGACATTCCCTTGTAACGATGGCCACGTATATCAGCTGTAATATGTGTATACTACTGATATATACAGTATCTACTTCAGATATTTATAACTTGAAGTATATACAAATACCAGTATTTAATTTGATGTACAGGTACATTACTACAATTGTTTGTTGCACAAAACGGTCGTTCCATATCTGTGCATTATCAGCCTGAGTTCCTGTCTTTATACAGTAAACCATGATTTTGCACAACTGGAAAATACAGGCCTTGTGTGTGCATGGTGTGTGTGTGCATGGTGTGTGTGTGTATATTCTGCAATGAAAGCTTTGTATGTATCCTCAGTCGTGTTTGTAATCACATGTTCTACTGATGAAGCCACCGAGTGCAAGAAGTATTTTACACTTTTTGAGTCACCAGCCAACACCATGTTAAAGTTGTTAAAATATATACACCACTTTCTCACATTGAAAAATTTGACTTTTAATATTTTCTACCATGTGTATGTAAATAATTTATTTTGTTACTTGTAGATAAAGGAAAGGAATATGTCTTCACTTGCAATTGTTTTTTGTTTTACTATCCAGCAAGATAAATGGTTCAATCCAGTTACCTCTATATAATAATGTGTAGAGAAAAAGAGATCTGGCTTCGGCCGGTATGTTTACCTCTTTGGTCAAGGGCTGTGTTCAGGTTACCCTACATTTCACTACAAGGTGCTACATAGCACTAAATAGCACTACATATCACACTAAATATATGTACAGTAGACCTCGGATAAACCGGACACTCGCCTATAACGGACTGAATCTGAAGTCCTGGTCCCGTCTAACACTAATTACGGCATATGCATATAACAGACAAAAATAGCCGGTCCCAATGAGTATGTTATATGCGATTGTTGGTTGGTTGGTTTGGGGTTTAAAGTCAATTTCTAGAATCTTTCACTAATATCATGACTTGCATGCATATGTACTGCTTGACTAGTCTGGATTTCCACCAGTTTTTATAGTGCTAGTTCACTTAGAATATCATGTCGCAGATAGTACAATGATATCCCACTCAGACACAGTATACTGACTCCGAGCTGGCCAGTCCTTGCTTTACCCCTTTAATGCTGAGCGCCAAGTAGGGAAACAACAAGTACCACCTTTTAACATATTTTGGTATGACGCGACTGGGGATCGAACCCGTGACCTTCCGCACTCCGCGCCGACGCTCTAACCATTACGCCACGAAGCCGGCACAATGCTACTGATGGCAAGCATCCACCAGCGTAAGTATAAGAGTTCAGACATTGTCTCCTATCATCGCATCAGTCCCCAGGGATTGATCGAACTCACTCTAAAGTCTGATGTACGAGCCACCACATTACCAACCGCGTTACCAGAAGTATAATAGTAACTTGCCTCCATTTCAGGAGCATATACACCATATACACAAATACTCAAAGCACTCACATTGAGAGATCTCCATAAGATGGGGTTGTACAGTCTGACCAACATCTCACTGACACCTTTCTGCATCTTCTGTTGGTGGATGTACTGTAGAAGCTGCGTGGAGAAAAACAGACGCATCACAGAAGGGCTCAATGTGAAACAAAGACTGACCATACTGTTTGAGAGGACTATACTGTTTGAGATGAAATGATGAATGTTTGAAGCATTCAGTGCATACATCCACTACACATTGATATTCAAATGTACTGAATTCTAGCTAATAAGTGATTTACTTTTTAGGATCGCATTTGAAAGATAACTTTTGCGATGCCAGTCTTCCGGGGAAGGATTTGAACCCGGGGTCTTTGGGTCTTAGTCCAGCATTCAACAATCGTACCACCCGCTCAAGGGTGATTGAACCTACCCTGGCAATGAGAGAGAACATGCTATTGGGTCCGTCTCGTCGTGAGTGGACGATGTGATACATGAGGTTCTGGATACACCCTGTTTCAAGTTTCTGAAATACAAATATACTGGAAGTTACTGGACGAGTCACACGTGTTCTGCACTACAGATAATAATGTTGACATAACATGTGCACGCTTAGTAATAAGAAGATGTTTACCTCCAAACAAGCACCTGTTGCTAGTTTCCATGCTCGGAAGAAAATCTCTCCATAAAATGAACTCACTTCCCTGTAGGAAAGAATACACATAATAACATGATGACAAATGTGAACAGTTGTTGGGGTTTACTTGAATGTGAAGAGATTAATAGGTGGACAATTGGACAGTAAAGGACTAATCTTTCACTAAAAAAACAAACAGCTTCAATTCAACACCAACAAGAAATATTTTAAAGTACCGGGTAGACTAAATTGTCAGATTTTCTGTTGAGTGTCAGTAGGATACATACTCGTAGTCTTTGAACATGACAGGTATGTTTATTTATCTAATTTCAAACTTCATCACATGTACATGTATTTCATATGGAATGCAGAAGGGTTGTTACTTTGTTGCATATGGGAAGTGTTCCTTGAATCTGGCATACAACTCCTCCGTAAACTCTGGCGATATCGTCAGCAGAAATGCAAGAAATCTTCTTCCCTGAAACACATGAACATCACATTCTAGAATCTTTCACTAATATCACGACTTGTCAGTTTAGGGCAGGAGGAAACCTGCAACATTCGTAGCGCTGAATGTTGCAGTAAACCTGCGAGCACCGGCTGGTACTGACAAGACCAAGGATGATAACTGCATTGCCACTCTACAGTCAGTGCATCCTATCAATATCGCGTCAGAAAGGTAACTTTCGCAAAGTTTGATGCCAGGCCCAGGGATAAGATTTGAACCTGGAACCTTTGGCTCCGAAGTCCAACGTTCTAGGTAACTTCAAACAATGCTGTTTTGGTGTTTTGCTTTACTGACTATTACATAGAGTGCTTGCTAATCTTTTAGGCCAGGACAAGCTTATGTCCATCCTGTACGAGGCTGACAAGTCTGCTCCTAAGCATGTGGGGAATATGCATGACTTCCCTGCTGTGTGGAGGTACCGTTCTAGAATCACACTTGAACACTTCCTGCGCGAGTTCAGTCTGCAAGTGGAAAACAATAAAGACAGATCAAGAAAGATGGAGATCCTAAAACTCTTCAGGAAGGAGGTAAATAAGTGTTTCCATTGTCTAGTTTGTATCATCATTTGTTTGACTAGCTTTGATACGGTACTATCCTAGTTAATAATAATATTAATAGGCCACTTATAATGCACCAAATCCACCCCCTAAGGCATGCTCTAAGAGCCACATTATTATCCTTGGTCAATGAATCAGTGTACACTAAGTGTTCCTTCTCAACTCCCTGGGGAGTATACAACCCAAGCTGCCGTTTCCAGCGCTATAAGGTTATCATTCACATTTCCATCTCATCATTCCGGGTACCCATTCTCTGCTGGGTGAACAGAGGCATCTTCGAATTAAGCCACTTGCCTAAGGTGTCACCACAACAAGAACAACGTAACTCAGTGAGGGTAGTTCCTTCAGCTTAATAATGAGGTGTTAAAATAACCTCTTTTCATCCCTAGAAAGTGTTGTAGGTTTTCTACTGTAAATCATGAAATTAATGCGTCACTAATTTAATGCGACCTCTAGATTTTAGACATAAATGCGGCACCAATAAAATGCGTACGGCCATGTCTCCATACATGTATTCCTCTAAGTCTTACCTTTAACGCGCAGCAATTAAATGCGACAATACGGCGGTCACATTTTTCACATTAATATGCTGCTCGCATTAATTTCATGATTTACAGTATTCAAGTTTGATTATGTGAACACTATTACCACTATTTGTTTCAATAGCCTCAATATTGTTCCTTATTTACAACATCTTTGAATGACATTGTGCCTTTTTTTTCTAAATGGATACAGCAATGCCCTTCTTTTTTCAGCATCCCTTCCTACAGGCATTGCACTTTGTTCCCAACATCCTGCGTTTACAGCAATACCTCATGAGCAAATACCGTCGCAGCATTGACAGACAAGATGCAAATGAAATTACCATCAAGAAAGTTGCAGACGGTAATACTGCATTACA
>JAUTBV010117444.1:0-13462 GCA_032361325.1 Lepetodrilus fucensis
TGTTCACGAAAGTTACCTTTCTGACGCGATATTGATAGGATGCACTGACTGTAGAGTGGCAATGCAGTTATCATCCTCCGTCTTGTCAGTACCAGCCGGTGCTCGCAGGTTTACTTCAACATTCAGATGTTACGGGTTTCCTTCTGCCCTAAACTGACAAGTCGTGAAAGATTCTAGAAAGCGACTTTAAACCCCAAATTTTTTAAATAAAAATAAAATAACAAATATTTGACAATTCATGCAATTACATGCAATGCGAAATTGTGGAAAATATTGTTAGTTTGGTATGAAGTAGATTACATTAAAAAATATGTTGCTCAACTTGTTGTCATCCGCCAGAACTTTTAAATCAAATTAAGATCATACATGGTATGTTGGGTAGACATGGTACCGTACGGTACCTTCAAACCTAATAGTTCAAACACCTAAATTTATCGGTGAAAATACTTTATTTTCCCCCCTAAAAATACGAACCTGACCAATTTATTTTTAAAAATCGTAATTTTCTAATTATTCGGGTCATGATAATTAAGTTTTTGATGATGGCGATACTTTTCTTCAAACTTACAAATCCTTATTACTTATTACCTGAGTTACTAAAATTCTGCAAACTTAATTTGTGTGTTAGATTCTCCTAAAATATCTTCCCCTCCAAGTTTTGGCAGTGCTGTCTATTTTGTAGCAATCTCTCTACATTGTAGGCTTTGAGTGCAGCTAGATTGGAAGCTCATCTGAACTTGAATCAAGTTATAATGGAGGAGCGGGCACACAGGGACATTCTTGTACAACAGGCTATAGACAATGCCCGGACCGAGATCAGTGACAAGATGGGCAGTGTAACTGTCGTCACTGACGACAAAGTGAGCTACAATGTCATATGGCAGCCCAGCATCCCACAAAATGCCATGAACATTGTCAGTGCACAAGTGGACGAAAGCTCGGACATGGAAAAATAGTGCATACCGTATATGTGTGCGAGTGTGTGTGTGTGTGTACATGTGTGAGATCCAGGCCTTATTGTTATCTGTTCAGTTGTGCCACTGGTGGATGTTTTTTTCTTTCCTCGATATGGAAATAATGTTGTTCCCATCTTAATTGTGTACATTTTCAATGGACTGGTTGTACCATTATGTTCAGTGTTTTCACATTGACCAGTTGACAATTAAAAGTTGTATCTTTTTATATTTGTGACTGAGACTACATCTTACTGCAAGGAAATGACTTGAGATGAAATGTTTGTTTTTTGTGTGTTTTTTTTCAATTAAATTAAACTTTGTAATAAACACAGGAGGCAATTTGTATCTAATTTGTGTTTGTTGATCGTGACATTCTATCATTTCTACCAGAATTATAATTTCATTACAATTTTAACCTTGTTCGTGATCAGATTCAAGTAAGAACCATGTTAAAATTATTGTACGAAAATTAATAAGATTATTTATTGCCATTGATTTGATCGGATGACTCCAAAATCTGATTGATGGGGAGAAATTCAATATTGTCTGATCACAATGTTAAATACTAGATTCCCAATTTCAATCGCCTTGAATAGGAACATATTCTGCATATAATGGTTGCATATAATGTATCGCAAAGTGGTGCGGAGACAACTGTTCAGTGTTACCGCAACTTAATATGGCACTGCGTAAATAGGCATGCATCCATCTTGCTGTCATAACAGAGACAAGATTAACTGTGGCCTACAGCCATATGCAGACAAGTAGGTTGCATTACATATACACTGCAGTTATCCCCCATGTCCATAAAACAATTACCCACCCACTCACCTTATGACAATTGGCACCTTATGACAATTGTTGAGGATTTCATGAAATATAATCGAATACACGAAGTACATGTATATCCATTTTAATGCAAAACACTGTTGAATGCTTATTCTGATGAGGGTTCCTGCATTTATTGGATTGCTCTATCTTAGTTGGTTTGGGTACTTTAGGTAATGTTATCATTGCTGAATAATGAATATGATGTGCGACAATATATTATTGTCGCAATATTTAAAAAAAGTGCTATCACTTTGGTCCTCGATTTGTATCAGTTTATGTATCGCTTCTCTCATTGATAACTTTCGAACTATTGTGGACAAAATGTGCATCATCAAGACATCAGTTTGTCACAGGTTAATGTAAGATTCATCAAGATTCATTATACTGGTTTTGTCCATATTGCCAATTAACTTGTGAATACAGAACAACCATCATTATTAAATTTGAACACTTCTACACTTCGAATGTATGTGATAAAATTATCTGAATTAATATTGAAATGTTAAATACATACAATCACAGATGAGTATACTCTTATAAAATGTTAATACCAGTAATTTTAATATTAGTATCAGTAATTATCTTCTAAACCTTTATATAGTATGTAAAGAGATGAAATTATGCTATGTGTTTGTTGGATTAGTAGGTACAGTAGACCTCGCATATACCGGCCTCAGATAAACCGGACACTCGCCAATAATGGACTGAATCTGAATTCCTTGTCTTGTCTAACACTAATTACGGCATATGCGTCGAACGGACTTCGCATATAACGGACAAAAATGGCCGGTCCAAATGAGTACTGTATCTGAATTAGAAATAACACTTTTGCGAATCCGGTTAGCTCAAGATTCCTCTAAACTCCCCTGCTGACCATGAGAGACTTTATATGGTCAGCAGGCATATTTGAAAAAATAAATTCTCGGACTGATTACATGGAGTGATACGTACATCTATTAGCACAATGCTTGTTTTTGAACTACTAAGTCATCCAAGTACACATTAGTCATTACTATGTGGCGAGTGAGGAAGTTTAGTGTGTGTTTTAATGTAACAAGTCTTTGTTTATTTTTCACCCAGCTAGAGGAATCTTGAGCTAGAATCTGATACAGGCCTACTACTATAATTAGTGTCAGGGCATGCCATAGTGTTTTGTGGGCCTTTATCCTAGTGATGACACTTTGTTCATTTTGAATTAATCTGTTACTATTGAACACTTCAGTTGTATTCCCATGTTATTGTACATTCAGACCATGGTGCATTTTTTTAATGGAATCCCATTTTGAATAATACCATCACCTTTTGTTCATTTCTACTTTGCTATGCCATTCATGTTCATAATGAATAAAGGTTCGTAATTCTAAGAAATTGTTATTTTTTGTTATTATGTTAGTACAGCAATAGAGACACTATTATACTCAACAAAATTAATTAAGGGTCATTGCCAGCCTCCATAACGTAGACTATAGAGCGTCTGAGAGCGTAAGGTCATTGGTTCAACCCCTGCGTCATACCAAGACAGTTAAAAGGTTGTACCTTCTGATTGGCAATCAAGCAATGACTAGTCAGCTTGGTGTCGGCTGTATTTGAGTATAATGTTCTTTCTGCAGCATGATGTTCCAGTGAGCTAGCACTGGTGGAAATCCAAACTAGTACTTGCAGTACATGTATGTGCATGCAAGCCATACGAGTAAAATAATATTGAAAGTAACCCCAAATCAACAAGAGTGACCTTTTCGGAAGTGTAGCTTTATATTATTATACAGACGGACAGAAGGAAGAATTTCCTCTAATGAAGCTGCACATGTATTTGGAATGAATAGTACCAGATTCCCCTCAAACCGAGGTGTGTGTGTGTGTGTGTCTCTATCTCTATCTCTATCTCTCTCGATCGACTGCTTCTTAAAATATTATATGGGAACGTAACTGTAATGTTTGCTAGTATTCCTTCTTAGAACAGTTATGCATCAAAGACAAGATAAATAGCGGAACGTTCCCTGATTTAATATAAACTATTTGTTTTATAACTATCGAGTGCTGGGGGATCAGTAAATAAATACTTTTGGGTGAATAAATCATACGTAATTAGTCTCAGATCGAAATTTGTGTGTCCATTATATAGGTCAATCAACCGTGATATTATGCCTTTAACCATGAAAAAGGTAAAAATAAAAAAAAACATGATTGTATGCCTTTAAAAATAATCGTATATACAGATCAGATATCACATTTATCATGGAGCACTTCATTTTCCTAGCGATCTTCCATTCTGTAGATACTGTAACTGGATTGGGATGAATGTAAGAAAAAACAACAAATGGGTGTATCAGAAGATTGACAGTGTTGGCAGATGAATGATTGACAATCCTCTTTGTCTCAACATGAATCTACCATTAATAAACAAATTACAAAACAATACGATTTGTTTTAGTTGCAAGGTGTGCCGATGGTGGCTCGCAAGAAGATTATCAGAATTTGGAGCAAAATGTTGGGAGTTTTAAGCTTACATTAGGCTCTGGCATAAACCATATGATCTCACCCAGGGAATGCTAGAACTCAGTGCCATGCTCGACTCAATTTCTACTCTTCCGGTAATACCCTGTATTTCTAGAGTGAGTTGTCTTTCCCTGTGTATATTTATTAAACCAACCAATCAAAATAAGTATTATTAACAGCTTCCAGGTTCAAATCACACCCCAGGGGCCCGGTATCAATGTTTGCGAAAGTTACCTTTCTGATGCAATATTGATAGGATGCACTGTCTGCAGAGTGGCACTGCAGTTATCATCCTTGGTCTTGTCAGTATCAGCCGGTACTCGCAGGTTTACTGCACCATTCAGCGATGTTGCAGGTTTCCTCCTGCCCTAAACTGACAATTTAAACCACAATTTATAAAAACATAATAGGGGGCTGTCCCACTCTCGCGAGAAAACTTTCAAACTCACTCGCGACAACTTCCGGTGGCTAGCCCTTGTCGTTTGAGTGTATAGTATTAGTCCAAATTGCTAATAATCATTATCAAGGATTTTTTAAGCAACATATGAACTAAAATGCCGAGCACTTGTTTGCCACTATATATTTTACATATTATGCATACGAATACTGTGCACTTGTTTATCGCTATTTATTTACATGTGTCACTGCCAGTATTTCTATGACTAGTTAATAATAATAATAAATAATTATCTATTGTTGTATTTTATTGTTTTATTTATTATATATCTATAATATAATAATAATAGCTAGTAATAATAACTATTAAAAAATAATGTTTGTGTGACTGTGTGTGTACACATTTATTTATTTATATTATATATTATATACTAATAATACTAATATTAATAGTAATAATAAAAATAATGTTTGTATTATGTGTGTGTGCACGTGCACATGTGTGTGTGTGTGTGCTATTATAATAATTAATCATACAAATGTGTGTATGTGTGTATATGTTTATACATTATATAATAATAATAATAATAATAATAATAATAATACATAATTAAAATAATGTATGTACATGTGGAAATACTGTGTGGGTATGTGTGTGTGTGTGTGCGTGTGCGTGCGCACGTGCGCGCGTGTGTTTATGGTCAGACCCTCGTTATAACGGTCTTCGTTATCACGGTTTCTCCACTTACCAGTCAACTTTTAACCAATACAGATTTCCTACTAGATCTAAATTCTTTTAATCGATGAATGATTGATCCGATGATCCGGTTGTTTCGATTACCGGTCAGATTTCAATAAAAACGGAAGTGTCCGGTATAACGGGGTCTGACTGTATATGCATTTTAAATATATTTATCACATAACATAGAGTTTGTGAGTGCAATAACACTCATTCAATAAATATAAAATATTGCACTAGTGCAATAACATAACTGGTTCACTGCTATAGATACAAATGATAGGATATGGTAAAAACTGGTTCCCTGTCTCTGATACAAATGATTGTAGTCATGTGACCAACAACAATGCCACCAAGAGGTGTGAGGTCATTCATTGTGACGTCACAGACGTAACGTCAAATGGATATTACAATCTTTTCTACAGTTATGTGATAGAATCTAACATTCGTGTTCATTCAATACTGAATTTATTAAACTCGTCGGTAAAACTCGTCGGTAAAACTCGTCGGTAAAACTGATATTGTGGTCGGCAAAGCCTCGCACAATATCAGTTTCATCAACTCGTTTAATAAATTCAGTATTGAATGATCACTCATGTCAGATTTGTTCTTTAATATGTTTGACGAGAAAAATGAATTACTTCCGATAACAGAGTTTATAGACATTATAGAGGTTTCACTTGATGATGTTTCTGGAATATCAAAGATTTCCATAGAAAACTAATTGTTGTGGATCCTTGTAAAGTGATGGCCGTGCCTCTGAGCTCTGTAACTTAAAACTGTTTTCGTTCAGGATAGAAAGAGGAGAGAAAAATACATTATTGTTCTTTCCTATTTTATCTATTTCGGTAACAACATTATGGGTAAGACATCTTTTATATTTCTGAATGGCAATGCCACTTGAAATAGTTTCTACTCGATCTAATAAAATTGCCGTGCTCATTTGTTGCAGAATGAGACGTATATTTTCTTCAAATTCTATAAGTTTAAGCATTATCGGGGGACAGGATGACCACTCAATCTAGCGAAATGGCGCGATCGTGTGTTTTCATTTACCCCGTCAGTAAGTTACTGTACGTTATAAAAACGCGAATACGAACCAACATCAATATAAGCACACAAAAAAACCATGCATAGTTCTAGAAACTATTTTACGATCTGTCAGGCGATGGGAAATACAGAGCAAAAACGTGCGGCTTTGGGAAATCAAATCATGGAAGTGCAATAGACGCTGTCGCTAGAGCGATGAAATGGGTTAATATTATACACGTCTCCACCAAAATAATACTCGTATGACAGGCTCACATTAGAGCTGTTCTCACAGGAACACATATATTAGCAGCGTACAGAAACTGCACATTCGAACCATGTAACATGTGACTGGAGATCTACGCATATATAGGATTAACCATATACATGTAGGCCTCCCGCCATGTTATAGAGGAATAATAAGCTTTGCCATCTACAATACAGACATTATATACATGTATATAAAACAGCATTATTGATATTGACGTTATTTTCGTGACATTCATAAGTAATTGTGAACATACAGCTCTCAGCCATCTGCAGGTTTCACGTGGAAATAGCTATATATGTAGTATTATTATTTGCTGTAAATAGTCTGGTAAGTACATTCATGTAGTCTGACCTGACTTTGTATTTCATTGCCCTAAACAATACTAACTTATCGTTCATCTATAGTTTAGAACCATAAATAGTAAATACCATTAATACATCTTGAGCATTTGTTTGTAATAATGGTTCATGTGTAATAACATGCTCTTGTACCACCATGGGTAGTTTGAGTAAATACATTGAATTGAATTTACTAACTAAACCAGAGTGTAATTTCACAGTAAGTGAGCAATGCCAAGGAAACCTAAATGTATTAAGTCCTCAATGTTACGTATGTACTAAAATTCCCAAGCTTGAACTGAAAAAAATATATACGTTGGACGTTTTCAATGTTGGAGAATGCTTAATGCCTAATCAAATCATCCCATTGCTCATATGATTTTTTAATGGGTGCATATTTGAGTACCTAAATGGCAAAACACTCCCAAGTGACAGCCATATAGCGGAAACAATTGCTAATTGCACTTGACAACCTAATGGCAAAACAAGAAATATCACTTTCAAGTTGGGAGTCGAAACACATTAAAACTATTTATTAAATCTCACGGACAGCAACGATTGATCTTAACACGGACATCTCCGTGTTATTTCATGACATAATAATACATCGGCATCGCCAGATCGTCGCCATTGTTTATAGTTCTGATCAATACAAGTTTGTATTAAATACAATTATTGATTGTCAATGTGTGATCGTGAAATATGGAAATCATCATGTCATTGGTTGCACATTCAAGTGTCATTTGGTAGGACAAAGTTAACTCAATCCAGATTGTTTACCTTTTCATCAATCTCTAGATAACTGAACATAACAATTTGACTTCTGACACGTGCACAGTCTCATTCTTTCTCAGTCTGAATTTCATTTCTTAAACTATGAATGTCTGCGAATGGAAATTGATATCTATTACTATTCAATCATATTAACGGTTAGCACATTTTGTTCAAATTGCTGGAGACAAACATATTTTATTACCAGAAGATTGAACATACTTCCTGCTAGTATATTGGATGCTATGTCATGTCTGGTTAAACTACGTAAAAGTAGGTATCGAAGAAAATAACCGGTAATCTATTTTTCGATATTGGATTAAATTATTCCTATATGTTATACAGTATTTGACAATACTATTTGTTATAGATCACTGCGTTTTGAGTGCAGACAACCACGCGCAATTGACAAATAACTTGTGTTGCGGTCCTATATGGAACAACGGTCCTATATGTAACAACCAGTTTTCTAGGTTGCACTATATGTAACAAAACAGGTCATATATGTAACAACGCGTTTTCCACCTAAAATCAGTGTTCCTAGAGGGTAAATGACAACTTTATATCAAAAGAGCTTGTGCTATGTGACTTTGGGGGACAATTCGAGGCTTAGACTATTTCAAAAAATATAATTGTTTTTTTAATTATGGCCAAATCATGCTCAAAGGCGATTGTAATGGCTTGTAGTAGTCTTATTATACTAGATTAATGTCTCATATTCCGCAAACTCGCAGAAGATAGTACTGACAACATATTCTACAAACTTCAGCTTTCTTATCATTATACATTATGATAGATGACGTCATGAAAATGCTCCGGCGGCGCATTTCACCAAATTGTTAAACGATGGCTAAACTATCTTCTTTGCGATTTTTAGTGCTTTGTAAAATAAGAAAAATAAGGTTTTTTTTGTTTGTTTTTCCTTCCATGAAGTATTTACCGAGATAATCTACGCAATAGGTGTGTTAATGCATTGCATGGCAAACTATAGTACGAGTGAGTCTCAGTAGCCCGCATTGGCTCCTATTGGGTGTTAGATTGCTTGGTGTGATAAGGGCTAACCACGTAAACTTCAGAATATATAATTTATAATGGCATGTATTCGTCAGGTTAATTTAAATGCAATTATTGCCAATTCAACAGGGTGTGATTAATATTACACAAAAGTAACAAAAGTTATGTATACATGTAAGGTACTTCTGTTATTTAGTAAATAGAGTACCATCATGATGCATTTTATTTATATATAAAATATATCAACAATCCACAACATCTCTATCAAAATGCATATCCACAAGTGTAAGATCTTCTTACCTTTCTCCTTGCCCCATTGCTGAGAATACTTGTACAGCATGGTTACAATCTAGGGGCCCGCTTCAAGCGTAGGTCTGATTGTACGGAATACCCTTATTTCTGCAATATTATGTAACAATTAAATAAAGTGTTTCATGCAATGGACCTACCCTTGTAGTAGACACCTAAGATATGGACTCATATACAAAACTCGACGGTAACTTTATCCCTATCCCTAAACTATGCCATAGACTACACCATTGGTAAGGATGGAGTTGTGGCCTGCTCCTTTCTAGCTGCAATGTCTGTACTTTCTGTCTGACGCATGCGCAATTACACTATGCGGTGTTGATCCTTGGTAACTGAGCATTCGTCGGAAGAAAGTACAGTCGTTACAGCTAGAAAGGAGCAGGCCCAAGGTTACATTAAAGTATGCCGTTTCGTACAAGAGTGCCCTGACCCTGCATAATAATTTATCACCATCATATACTGTATATATATATCTGCCCCTATTTTTCAGCATGTAAATTATTAACCAAGGGAGCTGTGGTTCTCATCGGCGTGTCTAGCAGAGATGTTCAGCACACGATTCAAGCCTATACAGAACACCTGAGGGTTCCTTTCATCATCCTCAACAACCCTGCTGACATCCGGTCCAGGTCGTTCTCCAAATACCAACTATATATGCAACCAACACAAATACCTGCACTCGTCGATGTGATATTGAACTATGAATGGAAAGAGGTTCTGTATTTATATGATTCAAATGATGGTAAGTTGCGGAGGCAGGCACTTAGGTATGGGTAATAGTGCGTAATAGTTACTATACGTACAGACAAATGATTAAAGGCATAATATCACAGATATTTATGGTTGTTTTGGACTAGTTCTTGGCTAAAACTGCAAAATACATTCACTTGACATACATAAAATAATGTTTGTGCTTCCCAAAACCTTTTCACCGCTGTTTGGTAGACAAATATCTAGTGCAACCCACTGTAGTCTACTGATAGACAACCTGAATATGGTCGTGTTGTTATTTGCTTCATTAATACATTATGTCAATGCAAGGGGACATAACTCAGTGGCACGACTTAAACATATACTACGCACAGACAACGTTTTCTCGCAATTCCTTCATAGTTCAGCTGATGCATCAAAGACAAGATAAATAGCGGAACGTTCCCTATATTCACATAAAACATCAATATTTTGATAACTATTGAGTACTGGGGACTAAGTACATCAGTAAATAACAACTTTGGGGTGGATAAATCAAGCGTAATTAGTCTCAGATCGAAATGCGTTTGTCCATTATACAGGTCAATCAACTGCGATATTATGCCTTTAAGATATTTTTAGAACTGTTTTAGAACGTATGTACAAACAAATGGGGCGGGTGGTAGCGCAGTGGTAGAACGTTGAACTTCGTGGCCAAAGGTGCCAGGTTCAAATCCCGTCCAGGGGGCCAGGCATCAATGTTAGTGAAAGTTACCTTTCTGACGCGATATTGATAGGATGCACTGACTATAGAGTGGCAATACAGTTATCATCATTGGTGCAGGTTTACTGCAACATTCAGTGGTACGGATGTTGTGGGTTTCCTCCTGCCCTAAATTTACAAGTCGTAATATTAGTGAAAGACTCTAGAAAGCGACTCTAAACCACAATATAAAAATTAAAAAACCAACAACAAATAAATCAGTTTTTTACAAATCAATTTTAGAATGTACGTATTGATCATATAATGTTAAACACTTGTTTTAGGATGGTTTAGAACTTACTAGTTCTTTTCATAACTGTTTTAGAACTTACAAACCAATGATAAAATATATTTTATTAGAACTGTTCCTAATCCGATCCCATGAACATCAATAGTGCTTATATAGTTATAGTTAAGTCCAGTAGTCCTTGTCATTGTGGAACTGTTCCGTGTTTCCTGTTCCGATTCTATGGATGGCTTATTACTTTGTAGTTATTTTCAAACCAATGATAAAGACGGACAATCTTGTTGTAGCTGTTCAGGGTTTACTAATCCGATTCCATGGACTTTCATTCCTCGTTGCACGTCAGAGTGGAATAGTACGTCATTCCATCTGTATGTGGTCCGCTGGTGTACACTATTACAGTTAATGGGTATATTGTATCCGGGGTTTCTTTACATGCATGCAAGGAATCATTCATTCATGCAACGCTAATCTCGCAAAGGGTTAAGCAAATGGACAAATGTCATAGCGGAACTCCGCGTACATTCATGCTGTGACGCATCACAGAAAATATAAAATACGTTGGCGTGCAGGAAAATAAAGAATAAAGTGAAGTTTCAGAGCTGTTTGACAAGTCATTCTATATAGATGATCACAGCGTCTGCTTCTGGTGGAAATATCAGAGAATATCAATAAAAATAAGTGTATGTAACCAAACCTCGATCACCCAGTTTACACTGCCTTCAGTTAGATGTAACTGCACGCATTTCCACATCAAAATGACAAAATTACAACAAAAATGTTACGCCTATAAATCATCAGTACTGATAAATGTTCTATATAAAGTATTTCATATAAAGGAAGAAAAGATGAGTATGGAACTGAAAAGCTAAATGTTCGCCTTGAGCGATTAATCTCTTCAATATGGTCGGGTTTTATTAAAAAGCTGTTATAGAATTAGTTTACTCATTGAGTTGCTCTGACAATATTCCTTATTCCAAACGTCTTTGTATTAACACGCCAAACATCAAACTCCCCGTAGGCATAAATTCCAAGAAACGTATTTCTGGGACTAAGTATTACGTTTACTGGACAGTTCTGGTTCAGTTCTGGTAACCCCGCTGCCAGTGATAAATGGACGGAGTCTACAGCAGGTAAAGTTGGTAACAATTGGAACTGATAAAGCCATTACTACCTTTAAAAAATGTGTTTGCTAAGTCAACACTAATCATGTTCAGATGGTCTGGACGTCGTATCGTTTTGGTCCGAAATTATATGGAATTGGTGTAAAGTGCAGGCCCGATTCCTCGAAACAAACCTAATTCCGTCCACACTTGAGTATGTATTTCGTATCCCCTGATGCAAAGAACAAATACTCGTTAGAATTTCCTCAGGACTATCCTCCACTTCTCGTACATATAATTCAGCATGCAAATTTTAGTATTATTTGCCATTTATGCTCTCATGGTTTTAGCATTAGCCCGCATAGAGACGATGCACGAGTACGGCCAGAATTCCCAGCAATTCATGGAACTGGACGTGCGGCGTGTTAAAAACTCCTCAGATGGATTTCTCTTCCTGGCGGGTCTCCATAAACATGACGTGGGTCGTGCTATCCGTGTCGTGTTAGACATGGCACCCAATGATGTTACCAGAATAATTAACATGGTGGTAGGCATATTTTTTACTTTATAGATCTGAGTATTGCTTGAAGAGACGAGCGTAGCTATCACTTTGGCGGGGAGGGAACTACTATAGTCAACCACAGGGGAGTTTCGTGTGAGAACGTGTTGGTATGCGTCGTAGGATGTCTTTTTACCATTGGTATCGTATTCCTGCAGTTATGTACTTGTCATCATCAATTTATGTAAATATGACGGAGGGAAAGACGGAGATGGGGAGGGTGGTTGATTGTGAAAAGTCATATGGGCAAGAGAGAAAGAGAGCGGAGAGAGAGAGAGAGAGAGAGAGGTAGACTATTAACGTGATGACATTAGCACTAACTTTACTTTATAACTTCCATGTGTATGTACATTGTTATTTAGAATCAGGCTAAATATAGTAATATTGTATAAGAAACCGGCAATATGCGTCTGATGAGCTTATACAAGTTCAGGTAATATTAGTTGTTATATGTCATGTATTTATATATTTATGCTTAACTTTCAGTGGGAAGACCCAGACATATTAAAAATGAAGTTTCACTTCGTGATTCCACATCTAGTAAGTTGATTTTTGTTTGTATGATCAACATAACATTTTAATCAGACCAACATGAACTATTATTTAGAAATCCAGCACATATTAATTTTTTAGAAATATATGAAATGGCCAGTTTGAAGCATTAATTAGAACACCGACTACGTGGTGCAAACATTAGAGCGCCTGCCACGGAGTGCTGAAGGTCGGTAGGTCAAACCCAGTTTGCCTAAGGCCGCGTCATGCCTAAATACGTTTACAAAATTGATAGTTGATGTCACCCTGCTTGGCGCTCAGCATAAAGGGATGTTTACATCAACGGGTGGTCCATCAGAGTCACCTATACTGTGTCTGAGTGGGATTCTTGTTAACTGCGACATTAATATTCCAGAGTGAGCTAGCACTCTAAAAACGACTGGTGGAAATCCAGCCTAGCA
>JAUTBV010117455.1:0-13462 GCA_032361325.1 Lepetodrilus fucensis
ATATGGAACGATAGTATAACTCAAACGGGTGATCTCATCATATAAAATATATCCTGTGTCACTATGCATTGCCAGCTTCATCCCCAATAAATCATAATATGAACATGAAATGTTATATAGATGTGAATGAACAATGAACGATAGTATAACGATAGAAATATGGAACGATAGTATAACTCAAACGGGTGATCTCATCATATAAAATATATCCTGTGTCACTATGCATTGCCAGCTCCGTCCCCCATAAATCACAATGTGAACATGAAATGTTATATTTATTACTATTAAGACTTTAATAAAGGAATATATTTATAATAGTTGCTGCGTTTTTAACCACATTTTGTTACCACTCGTAACAAAATACTCATATAAAAAGCCTCTTATTGTCAGCAGAGAAGGCTATAGGAATCTCGAACTACCCCTGCAGTTGTGATTGTTACGACGAATCCAGCAAGGTGAGTTGAACACACTCACTATATGTACAGTCAGTGTTCGAAATTACCGCTGGCCGGACAATTCTCCCAATGCTAAAGGTATCCTAATATAAGGGCAAGTAGAAGTTCATATTTTTGTAAACATTTGTTATTTGCATAATTATTCGGGCCAGTAAGTGTCCATTGGTAATTTCGAAAACTGTGTACAGTACTACTTACGGTAGTATATCTCCAGTTGCCCTTTGGGACAATGAAGGTTAAAGAGATGTCAATGTACATCTTTCATGTGCATGTAGATGATGTATATTTTGTCTTGACATCTTGCACTTTGGCAGTTTTAAATACAGTAGACCTCGCATATATATAGCGTACTCATTGGGACGGCTATTTTTGTCCGTTATGTATGCGAAGTCCGTTACACGCATATGTCGTAATTAGCGTTAGACGAGACCAGGACTTCAGATTCTGTTGTTATAGGCGAGTGTCCGGTTTATCTGAGGCCGGTACATATCTGCCCTTATCCTTTTTCAATCCTCATTTCCTTACCAACACCTCACATGCAGACAAAGTAGCTCCGGACATTTACTTGGTTTGGCAGCTACAATAAGTTTGATAAGCACATTAGACAGTAGTCCAGTCAATTTAGCATTTCATCAGGGACAGCTGTGTGTGCAGATCAGTTGGAATCAGTTTCAGAGACAAATCAAAATCAAAACAACATAACTCAAAAGTGTTCATATTTGACAATATATAGTTTTATTTTATAAAATTTGACAAAATACTGTTCTGGAAAATACCCTTCCTGGCTATGCAATCTGTCTAACATTAAACATCTATATATTGCCTTAATTATCAGACATAACATGAGTTTGTGCTACAAAAATAAACTCAGGACATGGTAGTGGTAACACTTGGATAATGTTGACAAGCCATCGTGGAAAAAGTACATTAGTTAAGTATCTTGTATCATGTGTGACCATGTGTTCGGGGGATGGGAGGCAGCACAAATTCCACTACATTCTTTACGATAGTCCAAAAGTTTATCAATAGATTTATTGTTTTAAATTACAATGGGAATCGTTCACCCATATGCCATGGGCAGAAAGTTAGTTACATTATCATTTACATTTTAAGAATTTTTCACCAAATGTTACAATTTTGTAAATGGCATATCTAATTAATTTTCCATTTCAATAAAATATTTTTAACAACAAAATTTAACAAATGATAAAGTTTTTTTAGTTTCAGAAAAGTACATATCGGTACATTTCTATGGCATATTAATAATATATATATTTTTTTCATGATAAGAATTCTGAACTGTCAACATATCCAAAGTGTTTCCACTCCCTATCTACCGGGGTAGGTACAATGCTCCACCATTATAAGAGGCACCTTGATAATAACAACAATCAGCATTCATACAACAACCCACCCTCTCCAATACACAGAACTCCACTGCTTCATATGCATCCTCAAACCCTAGCGGCACTTAGTTCTGTTCAGGACTCGCTTCATGTGGTACCCCTGGCACACATCTAGAGAGAAATGTGACTTTATCATTGTTCTATTTATAGCTCCTAAACTCTTTGCTCATGTTTCTCTCCAGATGTGTGTCAGGGGTACCATATGAATTGACTCCTGAACGGAATTAAGTCCCGCTGGGGTGTGAGGATGCTTCTTACGATACATCAGTGAAACTCTGCTCTATCAGGCCGAGTGTGACAACAATCCTGTAATCAGACAAATATAATTTTCTCCTGTTTCACAAAGTAATTATATTACTACAATCATTGTAATTCAATGTAAAAACATGTACAATGATTGTAGATATACAATTTCCTTGTAAAATAAATGGCCTCTTAATTTTTATTATTTATTTTTTTATACACGTTCCAAATCCTTCGAAAATAGCAACTTGTTATTAAAGATACATAACAAAAAGTAACACGTATTTGGAACGATATCAGTGTTGTATTTCTGAGACGCTTCAAAGTAAGGCCCATAACAAGTCTTGATTCTCAACAACAGTGTTGTATACAAGGGTGGAGCACTGACCATTAAATAACAATTTTTTAACCAATAACAATCAAAGAGTTGTCTATTCGGATGAAAAATACCTGTTTCATTCTATTCCCGTCCCCTCTCTTTGGCATACAAATCGCTATTCCACAAACAATACTAAAACTGAATAATCAAAAAAAAAATCTAAACAAACTATACCTGAGATGTACAATTTATAGCAGATTTTAGTTTACCTGAGAGTCTACCTTTTACAGCAGAATTAAACCTGCCTGAGATAGTGTATGTATATATATATGTATATGTATATATATATATAATATGTATAGAATATCAACATATCGCTTCCTGAGATACGAAGAAGACATAATTCTGGAGGTAAAGCAGTCGTCTGGGAATATTGCTAACCTAATACGGTGATAATTCAGAATACAGCAACAGTCACCATCAACAATCTGTGACACACATTTGAGGGTAGGCAGGGTCGGAGGGCGTGGGGGTAAGCAATATGAAATGTTTCTGGGTCTACCAAAAATGCACGTAACAAAAATGTTTGGTAAGTTCGGTGCCAAAGAGAGGTAGATGGGATACATCTAAGCACAGGCAGTATTGTGTAGACAATAGGAATGCTAGGGCAAACTACACGCATGTTACACATTTCATCAAATTCAACTTTTAACAAATGTTTATAAAAAAAAAAACATTACGCATAAAGCGTGTCAAATGTTTAGAAGAGTTTTTGTTTGTAGTCCTTATCTCAAAGATAACATGTTGATTGAAAAGGTAAGGAAATACAAATTGTCAACAGGTTGAAAACAGAAGTCTTTCATTTAGTAATTCCAGGATATAAATTTGTTTTTAACAGCAGATTTAGCACATTGTCAGGTAACTGAAAAATACTATAATTATTGATTTTATTTTATTAAATTCAGCAGGCAAAATTATTAATAGCAGTTAATCACCATTCACCTACTTTTCCACTTTACAGATGAATATAGATACATGTTTACTTGCAGAAGATGGATCAAAATCATATTTCAAAATAAAAGTTCATTATAATTTTAAAAAATAGCATTCAAATGCATCACTTAACTGTCAAATAGTTATTTCCATTCAGACATTAATTTCCTTTCTTAAATTTTCACGTTTGCTAGATTTTCAATTATTAATGAACACCCGTTTTAGTTGCTTGAAATATGAAAATATGCATGCATAATTAACCTTGGTTTTAAAATTGAATAACAATTTCGCTGCAGGAATATTTCACCCATACATATTGGATAATAATATAGTTTTATAACACTATTAATTTAACTGGGTCTGCCATGTGCATTCTATGATACTATACAGTTGTTAACATTGGCTGATAATGATGAAAAGTGGCAGCATGCTGCAACTATTGCCTATGGATTGCACATATTGGAAACTCTCCCACAGGCTTAAACCTTTTGTAAACTTTTCCGGGGGAAAAAAAATGAAAGAAAGAGATAAAAATCTCTGATGATTGTAAATTGGGAAATAGAAATGTGACTGCTTGATATGTCAATATTTCAGCTCTTTTTAGATTTCATAAACAAAATAAAAAATAAAATCCAACTCAAATATTTATATTAAATTTCCTGATAGGTAATTCACAAGAACTATTTTCCGTTGCTTATTAAAACAAGTTCCAACCCATTTCCACAATTTCAGAATCGACAATTCAATATTGTAATTCTAATGTATATAGTTTTCGTTGTTTTCCAATACAGTAGTTATCAAGATGGCAAATATAGTCAACAGTAAGCCTAGTCAAGTTGTTTGTATATCATTACTGTACACAACACTCTACAACAGTATATTCAACAGGACTGGTCTCACTCTAATGATGAGTATAAACAGATGCAACACCCGTATTTCAACCGTAGTTAGCTACATTCACATGATCTTGTACACCGTGTAATCATATATACCACAACATATATTTATATTCCTTCAAGTATGTTAATGGAAAGTGACAATTTATGAACTTGTTAGCACTTTTCTTTAGAAAAAAAACCTGGAATACAACTATTTTTTTTTAGTAACAATATACACAAGTACAAGTTATTTCTTGTTAATAATCATTCACATATATAACAAAGCATAACACAAACATAGCAGTAAAACATGGACCTGACTTTGCCGTTAACCCCTTCATGTCTAGGTCGTCTTCAAACCGGGTTGAGAGACAACATTTCTTCGGAAAGAAAAACAAACAAAAATTACATGATAAAAAGTGGTCAGCTTTCTGATTGAAAATAAATCAAGACAGGAATTGGAATTTTCGATTTGGATCCTAAATAAGACCTGGGCCTAAAAGGGTTAATGTGTCAGTGTATAATATATGTGTATATAGAAAGAGAGAGGGAGAGAAAGAGAGAGAGAGAAAGAGACAGAGTGAAAGAGCGAAAGCTGACAGAAGTACCATAAACTACATCTAGAATATATGACAGAGAGTTATACAGGTCTCTCTTGCTATTCAGCCATGATAAAACCGCTTTGTACACAAAAACAAATTAAATATAAAATCCTGTGAAATGAGGTAGGTTGACGCATGTTCAGTGCTCGCCGACGAGCCAGCTAGCTGGACATCGTGAGGAGACTCGCATGCTTTCTTGCTTTGGTAGAAAGAGCTAATGCAGCCGTGCCATCCCGTGGACACCACTTCATGGCCAGTTCCAGAGAATACAAATACGATTGTTTTTGCAAAATAACACTGGCCTATGGCGGATACATAGCTAACAAAAAAATAATTACAGGACACATTTATAATAATATATAACAAAAGCTGATATGTACTGCATTGCCAATCATTGTAAAACAGGGCACTATATTTAAAGAGTACTTTAAAAAGGTACATAACTCTAGCACAACTGTTACATAGAATGCTGCAATGACAGTTAGCTCCCTTTACTCGCAAAGCCAGCTTTTAACATGAACTATATGTAATGTGTAATTTCCATGCTTCACGACAATCTTGGCAAATTTAAGCAGGCCTGTAGCATAATAAGCACAACATGAAACTAACCAGTAATACAAGTCTTTGTCTACAATGTTCAATAACATTTCATGGCCTGCCGAGAGAGTTTCATTACTAGCGACTGCAGAGAGGTCTCAAATCAAAGTGGACATAAATTTAATACAGAGTTTCCCCCCAATTTCACTGAAACATGATCACTAAACATTGATTAACTATTACATTTCCAAAAGCACAAACTCTTGCACCGACTTTAAACAGGTCCTCTCGACATTCTAAGTCAACAAAACGAGTAGTAATAATAATAATAATAATATTGACAAAATAACTTGAGATTGACATATAACATTCGGTCACTATAATATTTTGATTATATTCAATGCGCCTTCTCCACAATAGTGTAGTCCCGCTCCATACTCGCACATTGCATTTTGATCAAACATGATCGCTATCTATAATAATTCCATGTACTCATAATCCTCCTCCTCATCATCATCATCATCATAATCATCAACATCAATAATCGGTCTGTCGCACCTACATTTCCACACAATCGTTTGAGTTACATTCACGCCACCAGACTCGCAATTGAGGTAAGGTGGTTGTTATTGAGGTAAGCAAGTACTTGCGAGTCTTCGGACCCTACGCCGTCCGAAGTCCACGCCCAGAGTTCATCGTCGACGTTACAAAGTCTGGTCATCATATCAAAGTCAAAAATGCTAACAGGCTACGCCACTGTATACGAGTGTATATATAACGTATACATATATTCATATATATATATATACTACTTTTGTGTAGGCAGTCCATCTATAATATACAAACTCTTTTACACTATGTGTATAATATAGCTATATTGTATGTGTGCATGAATACATCAATATACAGGTTATGTACTGGCCCCTGATATAGTTCTGCACATAGTTTGCATCAGATCTAAGTGTTGAACAGGTCTCGCCCAATTAAAGTCAACACAAGAGCGAATTTCATGTAAATAACAATTTTCGAGAGAAATATTCTTGAATGAATGAATGCTTGCTTAATTGTCAGTTAAAATGAAAACTACACATTTAAAAGAAAATCTGTAAAAAGAAATTCGGCGAATAATATTTGTTTGCGTTGTGGTTCATTAATATAACTAAATACCTTTACTGACAGTGACATATTTATACAAAATAATACTACCGTATATATTTAACAAAATATTTATTATGGTAATTATGGTACTAATCTGTAGATAAAACAATTCTGAAATACTGTAGCATTTTAGTGGCATACGAGATTTAACAATTGTTGTTTGACCAATATTTTAGGCGAGACCTCTACCAATAGTGAACCTATGTTCCCGAGATGAGACGTTCAACTAGCTATACCCAATACAGTAGCATAGATATGTTAGCCAGTGTACAGTGTGGCCTGCAACAAAAACAATACACTACAAAACCATACATCAAAATAATACAACAATAATAAGACAAAATGGGGAAAAAAATTACTTTCAATATCTGCAACAACAAAGAGTTCACAGTATAATGAGGTAAAGTGAAGATTTCTCGAATATGTATGTACCGGTATGTTTTATGCGTCTCTGGAGCAGAAAAACCAATGATATACTGATATTTGTCATACTGATGAATAGATCTATTTATTTACTACTTAATGCATCTTAACATTTTTTAATACAGTATACATTTAAGAAATGACTCAAAAGTAAACAAATTTATACTAGAAAAGTAATAAAGAACAAATGAGTTATTTTGGACATAATGAGAATAGCATGAATTAAAGAAAGTGTGTATGACAATAAAGTTATCATTTTGATTTATCCGACAACATACGTACATATTCTCCATTCAGTTGCACCATTATTACCCATAAATCATGAAATAGTTCAACATAGGCTTGAGGTATCGAATGTATTCAGATATTGTGAGATGTCCTGAAAAATCATCAGAAAAGAAACAGTAAATGGTAACAAATAAAAAATAGCGAAGACAACTCTTACAGAAAGGAACAGATAACATGAAAAATGCATCGGATATGTGCAAATCCATGTAGTCGGGCAGCCAAACCCTGATTTTAAGCTGAACCGAGAAGTAGCATACATACAATGTTTTTTCTCTCTTTTTTTTCTGGTAATTCAGGGTGTCCTGAATAAGAAAATGCATGATGACACTGTCATTTTTTGGCAACTTTTTTTATCGCCATTTTAAAAATACCACTTTTAGAACTTAATGATATACTTTGTTTGGGGTAGGGGAAAATAAAATTGCGATACATTTTCAACCACACACGGTACAGCAACATATTACCACTCATTATTTGTGTCTTGACATGCTCTACAGTTTTCATTAATTAATATGCAAATTAATTCGATAATTAGGTCAACAAAGGTCAAAAGGTCACAAAATCTGCGTAATTCAAAAAATGAGATGAAAGTATAATCAGAACTGGAAAATAGGGTAAATACATGCAGATGTTTGATGTTTTATTGTGGTTTGGGTAGTTTGGGGTGTCTAGATTAAGAAAATGCATGATGACACGCTGTCATCATTTTGGGCAACTTTTGTTACCGCAATCTTAAAAATACCACTTTTAGATGATAATGATAAAATGTCTTCGGGGTATGGGAAAATGAAATCGCGATATATTTTCAACCAAACAAGGTACAATAACATATGACCATTCATTATGCTCTATAGTTTGCATGAATTAATATGTAAATTAATTAGATAATTAGGTCAAGAAAGGTCAAAAGGTCACAAGATCGGTGTAATTCTAAAAATGAGATGCAATTATAGTCAGAACTGGAATGTATGGTATAAAGCATGCATATGTATGATATTTTATGATGGTTTGAGGTAATATAGAGTGTTCTGATTCAGAAAATGCATGATGACACTCTGTCATCATTGAACAATTAATTATAAAAATGCTACTTTTGGTACATAATAACATACAATTTGTTCAGTGTAGAGGAAAATTAAATGAGGATATATTTTCAACGAACCAAGATACAACAACAAATTACCACACATTCATCAAACCAAAGTTATCTCGAGCCTTTTAATTGTGTCCCAAGAATGAGTTCACTTAAAAAAATAGGGTTGAAATGATCAGCTGGTACCCTCGTTAAGGTGTTACCCTAAAATCTCGATTTCAAGTTATGATTTCGAGTACTATATTGATTACGAACATATATCCATTCACTAGATGATGCACACACTCAAGAATACCACTTATGATATACTAAATGAAAGATAATTCATTCCTGCATACGTAGATCTTGTTAATTGGATCATTTACTTTATGATTTGGCGGGGAAATGGTATCTAAAAGGTCTACCATATCGAATATCTTACATGCCAGAAAAATATACCAAAGTTTGACACTATTGTTTCTTTCACAGCGAGATATTTCATCGACATTTCATGCATTTTCTTAATCTAAACACGCCAAACTACCCAAACCACCATAAAACATCAAACTTCTGCATGTATTTACACTATTTTCCAGTTCTGACTATACTTTCATCTCGTTTTTAGAATTATCGAATTAATTTGCATATTAATTAATGCAAACTGTAGAGCATGTCAAGACACACATAATGAATGGTATTATGTTGCTGTATCTTGTTTGGTTGAAAATATATCGCAATTATATTTTCCCTACCCCAAACAAATTATATCATTATGTTTTTAAAATGGTATTTTAAAAATGGCGATAAAAAAAGTTGCCCAGTGATGACAGTTTCATCATGCAGTTTCTGAATCAGGACACTCTAAACTACCAGAAACCACCAAAAAACATTGTATGTATGCTACTTCTCGGTTCAGCCCAAAATCGAGATTTGGCTGTCCAACTATTAGTACAAATGTTCTAATAAATGAAACAAAGCCATCTATGTGTTTACTATCTGCATGTGCTTCAATATAGCAAGTATTCCTATGTACATCATCAAATTCAGTCTCACATTAAATGGACATTTTTGCATCAATTTTGTGGCAATAAAAATAAAAGTCGGCCACCAATCACTGTTATTTATTCAGAGGAGACATTTCTGTTGCTATTAACTGTCCACCTCCATGGCCTGGTGATGCAACATTGAGGATGTTACACCAGTGTAACGGTCCAACAATGGAATTTCTTTGTTTCCTTTCCAGCCCGTCATTTATCCTGAGTGACTAACTTTGATGGGAATCCTCTGTTTTTAATTATTTATCAACCTTCACGTAAATATATGTCAGCAGCTTTAAACGTTATAGGTCTGAAACAATGAGGTGATGGAAAAACTCTAATGCTTGTGTTTGTGGGAGGTGGACTAAAAATCCATTTACTTAGCAGGATATTACCATCGTTCATAATATACACCGTTATGGTTTGTGATGTACAGGAACGGATGGATCAATTTTGTGATTGTTCTATATGCTTAGGTGTTTGTACTTGATGTCACACACCATCAATTTAAACAATGGTACATATAAATATGTATCTCTCTGAATAGCACAACAGTAGTGCATATTTTGAGTTTGAATCTGGTTTCATGGAACCATAGTGGTGGACAAATTTGTCTGTGGTTAGGGAGAAAATGTGCAATGTCTGTATGCATTCTGTGTAGTTATCACCCTTGGTTTATGTGAATTAGCCGTGGTTTATAGTGTAATGGTAGACTGATATGCATGCATTATGGACTGATAGTTTAGATGGTAGAGACTGATAGTGTAGGGACTGATAGTGCAGGTGGTCATAACTTATAGTGCAGATGGTTTGGACTGATAGTTAAGGTGATACTGATAGTGCAAGTGGTATGGACTGATGGTGCAGGCTGAAGGGCCAATGGTAACTAATAATGGACTGATAGTTTGAGATTGTAAGGACTAATATGACAGGTTTTGGTAAAACATACTAATATATATTTTATTATGATTATTCCACACTAGTCTTCATTCTCCCAGATCTGATTCACTAAATGTAAGGATTGATGATTAACCGACAATCAGACAAATTCAAAGGTATTATCTCAATTCAGTAATAATCTCAATTCAGTCTCAAAATGCAGGACAGACTGTTCTGAACAATGGACCAGTGCCTGACACTATCACTATGGATGGCTATATTGGATGAGAACTAAGGCGTCGCTGGACTAAAGCTGATCCAAGCACAGTTTGAAATATACAGACCGTTCAGTCAGTGTCGGAGGAAATCAATTTAACATGCAGTGTCTTTCTCTGATCCTCTTCATTGTCAGACGTATTCTAAATAATGACAAATGACTTCTCTGCACACTAATGGCCGACAGCAGTCAAACATACTTGTTACCAATACAACCATGTTTCTTCCCATTTATTTAAACTCCCGAAACTTGCGATTTACGAAAACTTGTCTCACTGATCACTGCCTGTGTAGAAAACAATCTAATGTATCAATGTGGACATTGCACTCTTAAATGGAGACGGATAGCTCACAAGAAAACCTCCACCCCCTCAGGAATTTTATTAGCTGTGAAAGTAACTTTGCTTGCGATTACTTAAAGAAATCTCCCAGCTAGGATCCAGAGGGATTTTCCCCTCCATATGTTTGTTTCTCTTGTGCTTGGCTTAGAAATATGATTGTGCAATGCTTTCAGAAATTTCCGTGATATATTTTTCAATCTGTCGTCATAGCGACAGGCTTTCATCACCAGTGTACGGGCGTAGAAATCCGTGAAAATCTTGGAAGATCCCACAGTAAGAGTCTGTCATTAGGAGCTGGTGCAATGTGCGGTCATTTAACTATGAAGAGGGCTTCTCTAACCACACAGTGATTAAGCTAATCCCAAGAAAATGCGTCACTGGTTTGGGATTGCCGGGAGCAAAACGGGTAGATTACAGACAGAGGAAGAGGGTTCCAGGGCTCAGACTAAAGTGAAAGGTCAAGGTTGTTGGTGCCGCACTATCGGTCTTATTGGAAATTGGATTCCATCTTGAAATTGCATGACATGCACAATAATTTAACCAAACTAAGACTTATTATTATCCTTGAGCGACTTGATGAACAATTATTTTGAGAGCCACATCCTTTCATGTTTGAATTTATAAACTTAAACATTTATATGAACCAATTATATGTTTAATCAGCTATGAACTTAAACTTAAAAACATAGAATTCCATTGTGAAATCCTAAATTTCTAAAACAAATCAAAATGAACTGACACCAGAAGGCAATGAATCATACAGATGAAAGTTGTCTCCCTTTATGCTTGTCATTTTTCATTCTCCATCACTAAATATTCAAAATTATTCTTAAAAAATTCACACCAGAGTCGTACAAAGGTATAATTTCAAAGAATTGTCATTATATTGATATTTCTTAAATCGTTCATTTTTTATTATGTTTTTACATAGAATATCAGATCAAAAGTGATCTGCACTTTGATGCGATCGCATTCATATTGTCATTTCACTGACGGTCATAGATACCAAGAGAAAAGCTTGATTCCTTGACTGGTTTGCAAGAATAAGAAACCTATTTCCAAAATCTGTCATTCTTGTTGCAAGTCTCAAGGGGTCAGATTCTCACATTAAATAGGACCAGTTCCAACTTTCCATGACCTTTCTTATGTCCAAGGGACATTTTAATAATTCATCTATGAGAAATTAGCGAGTATTGTTGGTAACTGCTTCAGAAGGTTTGGTCAATGCACAACCAATGATGCAGGGTTGATTTCCGTGCTGTAAGTGTTAATTTCTTCATGATTCATTCTGTCTTTCAGAGTAATCGGACTTTTGGCTTTAAAGGCATCAATGTCAGCCATTGAAAGTCACTCAGCCTTTTGATTGGACCCTCAGGGGTTTGCCAGAACAAAATTGTCTTTATTTCCGACACGTTGCTTTATGGTTTTGAGAACTTTGGCAGTGATTAAATATTTATGAAATCGAGAAATTTGCCAACATATTTTGCAAGGTTTCTCCCCTGTGTAGTTTTGTTGGAACTTATGGAAGGCTTATTGGCTTGATATATATGACAATTAGGATAATAGTATTTTAACAGCTCGGATAATAGTATTTTAATATTTAGGATAATAGTATTTCAATGTGCACCTTTTCTAAAATATATATAGCATTATATTAGATATAATCTGTCCAAGAATTATAATTTACTAAGAATCTTATTGTTAATTTGGTTGATAGAGAATTCAATGGAATTGATATAATTTTGTCTACTCTTTATCAACATACAGATCCACAATTTTCAAAGCTTAAAAATACTTCACATAAAGGTATGAGCTTAAGATCATTCGAACTGTTCTATATTTAACATACGTAATTTCCACATATTGGTTGCATTCTTTATGCACATGCAAAGTATAGAACGCTTTCAGAATATTACTTCCGCTTAACTAATTGCTATTCATTTCAGGACCTGACATAAAAATATGCTTTTCATCAAAGTTCTTCAATGTGAACTCATCTTTCTTTGCTACCAGAGAAACGGAACTAAGCTTTTATAAATGCAGAAACACGTCAGTGAACATTTCAAACAAACTGCATGGTTATTAAGAGTTACGTTTCATGTCTCGTATGTTTGATATTAACTGTCTTTGTATCTTTCAGGACATACATACGACTAATTTCCTGTCTAAATTTACTCATTGTGTTTTGTCAGTCTTTGATGTACATATAATAATTTGAAAAAAATATCCTGTTATTAGTTGTCTATTGTTATTTCCTAACAAAATTCCTGAACATTTTATAGATACAATGACCAAAAAGTGAACATCTTCAAAATGTTAAAGCTTTAATAAAACAGCTTTGTATTTGATGTCAAAGATGATAGTATTCTTTGGGATCTTATGATGGTCTTTAATTTACATTCTTAGTATCTAAGAGTTTTACCTTGTGACAATGTCTAGGCTCTGCTTAGCAAAATTGTCATACTGGTAGTCATGGCATAATTATTATTATTATTATTATTATTATTATTATTATTATATTATTATTATTATTATTATAATAATAATAATAATAA
>JAUTBV010117466.1:0-13460 GCA_032361325.1 Lepetodrilus fucensis
TGTGAGAGAGAGAGACAGCGACAGAGAGAGAGAGAGAGAGAGAGAGAGAGAGAGAGAGAGAGAGAGAGAGAGCTATGCCTACATAGAATAAAACACCACCATTGATGTGGGGGAGGAAATCTACGTAATACATACGGTCATAATCTACATTACACTGGGATGTCTAGACAATGCGTAACGCGCCTGGTTCAAAACAAAATATGGAAACTTTATGTTCAAGCCTATAAGATATACGTACTAATATTCCCAATCTCCTACTCTCATGAGCCAAATCTAATTTTTATATTGTTAAGACTTCCTGTGAAAATAGTATACATAAATAATTATGAGTTGTTTTAAGTATCCCTTTAAAGGTATAATATCACATATATTTATGGTTATATTTGGACTAGTTCTTAGATACAACTGCAAAGTACATTCACTTGACATAGACTTACATAAGAAAATCATGTTCGTACTTCCAAAAACCTTTCCACCGCTGTATGATAGACACAATTCCACATCAACTTGAATCGAGTGTATTAACCAGCGGTCGTCAACTTGAATGTGGTCGTATTTCTTTTTGTTTATAATATTCATGCAAAAGTGACATAGCTCGATCACATTTTCTAAGAATTCAATTTGAAACGATTAGATTTTTTCTTAGAATTCCTTCTTTGATCAGTTAATGCATAAAAAGACAAGATAAATAGCGGAACGTTCCCTTTATTCATATACAATATGGTGAATTTGTATAACTATATTGAGTGTTGGGAGAACACGTACATCAGTAAATAACAACTTTTGGGTGGATAAATCGAGTGTAAGTAGTCCATTATACAGGTCAACCAACCTTGATAGTATGCCTTTAACGTTCTTCATGCTGAAGGCAACTAAAGATGCACTATTGGGCAGGTAGAGGAATGGAATCTACATCATACGATTTAACAATAATTGCATTCGTGGTATGACATATTATAGTATTATAGTATACTGTTATGATTATGAAAAGAAACATGGTAAGAGCTTTGGACTTTCGTTGATATTACTATAATTAGTATTATAGACTAAGAGTTTCAGAACACCACACTTAATGTTTGCACACTTTCACTACTCCGTTTGAAGCGGCAATTAAAACACATTATATTAATATTTCAACATACTTGAAAAGTAATATAGTTCTGGCACTCTTTGAACGTGAGCAAAAACATAATTATGCAATTATACTTGCATCTTTCACAGTATATATCGTTCATTGCTTTCAACGAGCATACCTCTCCAGGGAATACTATATGCAGTTTGCCACTATTATCAGAGACTATCCTCCACATATACCCCCTGCAGCAAAGGCAGCGCTATCCAGAACTATGTAATTACTCCTTACATTAATGTTCTATCCCAGGGGAAGCTCGATGGATGGCCAGATTGGTTATTAGTGTATGATGTTAGGTAGATTCGTTTCCATATCAGATCAAATGTGCACCATTTATTGTCCCTCGAGTCCCGTATGCGCTGCTGTGGCGTTCTTTCGACAACAGTGGTGTGCTTTAGCGAAATGATATAATTTGACATAAATGAAGTTCAAATATACATCTGTCAGTATGAAATTCGAAATACATACAAATTCCGTGTTTTGTTTTTTCTCCATGATATAATTTATCCTTGCGACTAGATGCTGATGGGAGTGTTTTATTAGAGAAACAAATTCTGGCTGTTTATTGTTGATATCCAAACACCATTGCAGGTCTAACATGGGCAGGTGTACAGCAGCAGAACACATAGAGATAGTATAGTCAGTCAGTCAGTCAGTCAGTCAGTCAGTCACTCCTGTACTGAGAACAATCAGCTTAGAATATAGCTAGAAATCTGTGTTCTAATCATCATTGTTTATTATATAACTGGAAGCTGAACATGCATTCCAACCACTACTGACTATGGAACATTTAACCACTGCCAAACTTGTCAAATATGTATGTATCCAATTCTGAATTTAAAATGAAGTAACACGTTATTAACTTCTTAGTTCCTACAACACATTTAAGGATTAACTGCATTTTATTTTGCGTTCTTCGAGGTATGAACGTAAAAAAACAAAAACCGATGTGCAAACTGTATGAATCCGCAATCCTGCCCATTACAACTAGCTCTTCGGATTTCATAGTTTGTTGTCTGGATGCTGTATAAATGACACTGGTAATATTTTAAGTTAATGTGTGAAGGATGTATTAAATACATTTTAAAACTATTCATTGTCTGATATCATTAAGTTCTACACTACTGATATTCTTTCTCTACAGGGTCCATGGAATTATATTTATTCTCTTTATCCTCGACTAATTCTGACATGTCATCACAACCTCGCTATATTCAAAACGGGACTAAGTTTGACGAACAAAACCTGCATACATCTCTCACTAAGATTATTCTAAACGACATCAGTGATAAGGCTTGTCATATCCGATCGTTCAAATCAGTCCAAACACTGCACTTTTTTTAACAAAAAAACCCTGTGAAATTTCGGTTAATATCTCGGATAAAAATCCAACCAAATCATTGAAGAAGTGAGTTTCTTTATTGGTTTTGAAGTAAATGCTGACAGACGAGGGAAGCAAGAATACGTGTATATTGGTTTCGCGATTGCCATAAGCAGAACGAGGACAATTACACTACTGATGTAATATTTCACGTGAAGATATCTCCACCCGTAGGCAGTCTCGACCAATGATTAATATCGGTGAGCATTGTCGAGAGTACTTAGCTCTATACTGTGTACTGTTGATACTGGGACATTTCACATATTGGAGGGCAGTCATACTGTGGTATATTGGTTCCTTCGCTGTCCCTCCCTGGTCCCTATTCATAGCGTATTCCATGACCACGTGTGCGTGGTATATTGGTTCCTTCGCTGTCCCTCCCTGGTCCCTATTCATAGCGTATTCCATGACCATGTGTGTGGTATATTGGTTCCCTTGCTGTCCCTCCCTGGTCCCTATTCATAGCGTAGCCCATGACCATGTGTGTGGTATATTGGTTCCTTTGCTGTCCCTCCCTGGTCCATATTCATAGCGTATTCCATGACCATGTGTGTGGTATATTGATTTCTTCGCTGTCCCTCACTGGTCCCTATTCATAGCGTATACCATGACCATGTGTGTGATATATTGGTTCCCTTGCTGTCCCTTCCTGGTCCCTATTCATAGCGTATTCCTTGACCACGAATGTCCCGTTTTTATTGCTTTGCCTCTTCGGATCATAGTACGGGAGTACAAACATTCCATGAAAGGAACCCGTTCATGTAGGTAGAAAGGTACAACAAAAATCACTACGATAGTGAAATTGCAATGATAAGTGTAATCTCGCTAAACAAATAACCCAGCATGTTGAATGATCATCTGCCTTAAATACTGTATCAGATACCTGCCTTTCTCGTATCGACTATACTGATGTAATTATGAATGGGTCTACTTGATTAGCGAACATGTATTGGCGGTACTTCGACGACTGCTTGCTCCGAACACACCAGATGTTTGCTCAATCCCTATCCGGACGTGCCTCGGAATGGTGAAGGGATGTTCTCGCTGATATGAGGATTAAATAACGTCCCTCTTTATTCCGACTTCATCTAGCGACCGCATGCAGTGTTTGACGATTTGTTACATGGTTTTCATCAAGAAACAACACGCTGTGTTTGACGAGATATTACGTTGTAGTACGAGACTGTGAATTTAATGGGTTATCATTGTCAGCAAATCTCCGTTTTATTCACTAGAAGGTTTTTAATGTAATTGAAAAAGTATTTACATATGAACTATCGGTTGATCAACATTTACTGAATGAGTGATTCTGCGACTACTTCTGTGTCTACATGTATTCACGTTATAGTTATTACCATTTTATTGCACATCAGGTTTTCTGTGATAGACTCCTGTCTTAGACACGTTTGTGATGTATCGATGACCTAGTATATAGTTGACCAATCTCATCATTATATAAAAAAAATGACCCTCGAAATTCAGAACTGTCAACGCCATCGTCTCAGTCCGTATATTTTAAAATAAATATGGACCGCAACCGAAATTGAAATAGGGGCCGTAAGTTGACACGAGATAGCCCGAGAATCATTCAATATCCGGTGACATAAACCGGTCAAACACCTAAATGCGCTACACATTTGACGATATCCCATTGTGACCTCACATGAAAACGTCACGATCCAGACGTCATTCATAGCAACCGTCGACATTATTTCTGTCACCGGAAATTACCCCGACGAGACTTACTCACCCTATTATGCTCTCATATAGACAACATCCGCAATACGTACGGGAGAACTAAATGTTTGCAATCAAAACATTCAACAGAATGAACTCGTAACGGCGATTCGCAGAAGGCCATTCATGTAGAATAGTGGTGATCTCAAATAGAGACCATCCTCCAGACACAGGATCGGCTTCTGCTATTACTGATACGCAACATCTCTGCATGTTCATGTGTTTCAGAGGATGTGTTTCAGAGGATGCACAACTACCTGCATGCTTGATCTAGACACCGTCTACAATACTAGTAGGTACTTGGCTTGTGGCTGCTAGTTTTGAAAAACAAAATGTCTTCCAGTGATATATATATAAACAAAGGACTGGTGTTTTCAATTCGCAGTTATAATTACAGTCTTGCCCATAGTTGGAATTTGAGGAACCAGACGATAAACATAAATTGTCTTTCGGTGGTATACATAAACAAAGGACTTTGGATACTGGTGTTTTCAATTCGCAGTTCTAGTCTTGGCTTCCGTTGGAATTTGAGGAACCAGACGAAACAAGCACCTTGTGCAGAAGAGCGTAACAATACTATTACAGTAGTTTGATCCATAATATAAAAACACACTGCGGAAACAAATAAAACTGCAATGTGACAGATACCATTTTTCTTGTCTCCCAACTCCTGTGTATATCTGGTGAAGCGTGTCTCCTTGGCAGAGTTCAAGCAATAATTCTTCCACTTGCACTGTTCCGCTAACTGACGGGATGTGACGAGAGGCGACGAGAGGTGACGAGAGTTCACTAGGTTACTCACCTCCGACACGGACTCCTGGCGCTATCCACTTCTGATTCGTCATTGCAATCGACATCGACGGATCGTGGTCACGTTCACCTTTCCATTGGAGAAATAGTTAAACGATCGAGATCGTATTCTATATGCTAATAGTTTTAATACATATAATATATTCTTTGGGAGAAAAAGAAATGAGCATCTCTGTAATACTATATTTTTTAGTAAGATGTATACTGTTTTGTTGGAAGAATTCGATATTAAATTGCTACGAACCAGGTTCGTGTATAATTAGCATTTCTTTGGGTATAAACCCTGGTGTAATTGATTTTGACACTGAAACTAAGGCGATCTATAATCGCATTGATGTCTCATGTTACCGTGATACCACTTATGAAAAAAACCTTTAAGACATGTTTTCTATCAAACTGTCTCGTACATTAAATAAAAAGCAATTAAGGACAAAGAAAGCCATAATACTACAGTATTTCGCTACATATAATAGATTTGAATTTCCTGTTGATTGCTGAATTAACTATTACAATAATATTTGTCATAATACTAGTATATCTGTTATTACCAATACCTAATATTACGAATGTCACCCTACAATTGCATTCTCAAAATCTGCTATAAAATAATTCAATAACATATTCATAAAATAGTGTCACAGGTTTAGTCTAGTTTAAACAGACTTTATTAACCAAAGATATCATGGGATTGGATAAAAGCAATACAACATACGAGACCCACTCACTGGTTGGTATGCCGAGAAGCTCTGACCGTCATAGTACAAGCTCAGAGCTTCTCGGCCTAACTGCCACGGTTGGTTTCCATACGTCTTCAATACGTCTTCAATACGTCTTCAATAGAAGCAATGGTGTTCACTTGGTGTCATACAGGATATTGCTCAATAAATTACTGAATCAATTAATAATGATTAATTAATAATGAGGATGATGACAAGGATGACAAGGATGAAGATGACAAGAATGATAAGGATGACAAAGATGACAAGGATGAGGATGACAAGGATGAGGATGACAAAGATGACAAGGATGAGGATGACAAGGATGAGGATGACAAGGATGATAATGATGACAAAGATGACAAGTATGAGGATGACAAGGATGATAAGGATGACAAAGATGACTAGGATGCTGCTGACAAGTATGACAAGGATGAGGATGACAAGGATGAGGATGATGACAAGGATGAGGATGACAAGGATGAGGATGACAATGCTGATAAGGATGACAAAGATGACAAGGATGATGATGACAAGGATGACAAGGATGAGGATGACAAGGATGAGGATGACAAGGATGAGGAGGATGACAAAGATGATGATGACAAGGATGACAAGGATGAGGATGACAAGGATGAGGATGACAAGGATGAGGAGGATGACAAGGATGACAAGGATGACCAACCGCTGATGCTCCTAAGCTATAAGTTCTCACAGAGAGATGCAAGTTGCAGAATTTCTGCAAATGTCTGTAGATGACCACAACACTACAAACAGGAGCGTGTTCATTTGGCATTATTATTATTATAAATTATCATGTGTGTGTTATTATACATTTTAAATTGGGAAAGGACAGATGAACGTGTGTTTGATTCTATTGAATTTGTGTCAATAAAATGTGTTTGGTAGAGTAGCTCTTGATCTACCAACATCGGTAACTCTCCATGGATCCTGTCCTCGAAACGTTCTTACGAACTTCTTAGCCTAAGAACAGTTCTTAATTATTCTTATAGTATGGCTACGAACTGTTCTTAGGCTAAGAGGTTCATAAGAAAGTTTCGATAATAGGCCCCCAGATTCATTTCGTTTGTACCAAATAAGCATGTATAGTAAATGCACTTTTGGGAGAGAATGCCCCAGGGATAGTATGAATGCAATATGCTATAGCTAAAGTAATTTCAATGTCATAGAATAATAAAAATGACACTAACGCAGACAAAATATTCAAGTTCTTCTTACATTTCTTTTGGTTGGGCAAATAGTTTCTAACAATGTTTTATTATTTTAAAATTTTGCCTAGACCTAAAGTTAGCAGTACCTCCAACTATTGTCTGAAGATGTCAAAACTCGAAAAGGAATTGCGAAATATGCATTCAAAGGCGATATCAAAGCAATATGCCACCCGTTCGTATATAATTATCAATTATTACACGGAGTCAGCTGAACATATAGTTCACAGTGTGCATGGGTTTATAACTAACACAGACTTCAGTATCAGAACACGGACAAGGCTACGCGGGCACAATTCCCGTGTTTACTGAATTATTCCGGGGAAGTGAGCTTAAACCGAGATGTGTTTAAAAGCTGTTCCCTGCAGACTCACTGAACATTCTTGTGTAGCTAACGCGGTGTGGATGGAAATGCAGCATAAATAATGGAGACAAATCTTCCTTATGAGCGGAGTGCGACTCGTCCCCTAGAGGCTCTGACGAGATGGCGTCAGAGCAGACGGCTCCGGGGAGGGGGGAGGGATGTCAAACACCAGCAGAACAGTGACACTCTGTGACACTCCGCGACACTCTGTGACACCACGCGTCAACCGCGGCCATGATGGCTGCAGCAGACCCTGGAACGTATTATCACTACGCCACTTCCATTTCCAATTCCTGTCAGACATTGGTGGTACCGCGGAGATTCCTGGGACTTGTGGTGTTGTCTGCGGATCATATCACGGCCAACAGAGGGCTCCAGTCTTGTAATGTTTGACCCATACCCAGGAACTTCTGATGTAGAACTGCTTATGGTACACGTAGGGATAATATTACAGTTATAGACGTTCTAAAGTATGTGGAGCTGTTTGAAATAGTTGGTATATTTTATGGGTTACATGCACACACACGCAAGCGCGCGCACACACACACACACACACACACACACGCGCGCGCGCGCGCTCATCTTTAAACATGGGATGATAATATGTCCAAAGAAGTAGCTAATTCCAACAATTGAACAGACACGTTATCTATAATATTCCAGAATCAATATACAATGGTTCTTTGCACTATTATTGGTACTCATATGTCCACTAAATGTAACTTGTATAGGTTCTTTCGTCACTTTCCCCCCATTCACCTGATTTGTAAGCCATGCATGATTGGCAGTCAGAATTCAACATTGGCAAGATAAATTAGAGGTCTTGTTACATTTAAAAGACGATGGATGCTCCAATTTCAGGAATCTATCAATGAATTATACAAGGCGCCGTTATTAGTGGTATCTGGTTTTAAACCCAAATACTAAAATTAGACCATACCGGTAGAAGACCTAGTTTTCGGTTAATATTTTTCGATAGTTAATCGATATTTAAATCGGGTAACAGGCCGCAGGCGGGCAACAGGAAGGACACTCTGGTTTGCTATGGAATTAGCGTTTAAAAACACGTAATATCGAATATAATCATACTATTCTGACATGCGTTCAAATTATTCTCTTCCATTATTCAGTGTTGTAACAATGTGCTCGGATATATTATTGGATATGCATGTATAGGAATCGTATGTGATAACCAATTACGGACAACCGGATGGACCCCATTGGCAGATGTGGACCGTTTCCGATCATTCAACATGACGGATTTGATAGGTTAGAACGAACGAATATACTGGATAAATGTATTTTTATCTCTCATAGTTTTAGGAGGTGCGTCGCGATTGAGAAATGGTTCAGTTTTACAAACCTACATTAAACCTTATCCAGACTTTAAAATATATTGTCATAGTAGACTCGTTAAAGTGACCATAAGCTTTTTGGAATACCCATTTGGAACATAATATATATTTACCAATGTAATTTCCATAAATCACTACTATACTATCAGCCGATGTATGGCGATCTCACATGTTGACACGACCATGCAGCATATGGTGATAACGTCTACGTCGACAGCTCGAATAGGAATAGAAGGGACCGATAACTCTTCTCACTAGAGTGAAGCTGCACTGTATTCAAAATGTCATCGTAATCTAAAAGTATCCAATAACATATGTGAAGAAGTGGATCGGCTCTGAGGGAGGGCATGGAATATGCCTGTTAATTTTACGATGCGCAAGTCTATCATCAGGGGAAAAGCATGGAATTTATATATGGCCGATAAGAACCACAGGGACAGGCGAGTAAATAGTACAGAGTTATTGAGGTTTGCTTTCTCCATGGTGTCCTTTGAACGTCCAACGTGATGCCATTTATGATATTATACTCCTCGTACTTAGATGAATAACATAAGTCTGTGCATTATTATAACGATCGTAAATAAAGAACAGTTTATCAATATGTGAGCATAGTTTATTAATATGCCTATGAAGCACATTTTGAATTTCCCGCAAAGTACCGGTCGTATAATGTAAGTTAAAGAAGAATTGAGGATTTAGGCTATACGTTATGCCTCCGAAATACGAAGTGCATACTGTACAACTTTTGTTTACCAAACCTCTTTCTTTGCTGAATAAAAACGTGTTTAAATCATATTGTCTTAAGTTACTAATATGGAATAGGAGTTGCGTAACATTTCCGCTTTCTGTGACAGCCGACATTTCCAAATAGAAAAGGGATTTCTGTTAGTTCATCAGGTACAATATAACGTTTACCATCTCCCTGTTGAATTAGGCAAATGTACAGCTCTTTAGGGCATATCCGGTTGCTTTCAGTATGGAGAGTGTTAAACTATTCTCACCGCATCTCACTTTCTCACCCTACTCACAATATGAGTAAATAGAAGTCTGAAGACAATTCTTGTTCGTAAAAGTATTATGCTTCATGTAGGACATTTTCATCTGCTTTCATGATTTAAATTGTGTACTTTACGACGTTGACTTACAATGTTATGACGTACGTTACAATGACGTTGACGTTACAATGTTATGACATTAGGCTGGGGTATCTTACTAACTATAGGACATACGACTCCTGTTGGAACTTAGTAACGATAGGGTGCGACAGCAGTCGCGATTGACTACACTCGTCATGTCTACTCACGGACGGTGCGATGGGTCTAATACATAGAGACCTATACAGAGAAACCCTCACTTCCATAGTTATGCTTTTGGTAATTGAAATAGCTACAATATCCTCACATTAAGTGATTATCTTTCTCCCAGTTTGCTACAGTTTGCCCGTAGGGACGCTTTCGTGTTCCGATCACGAAGAAGTTTTGTCTTTAACTGGGAATAAATCGATGTGGGTGTATGCCTCAATCTACCGACATGTCAGTTCCAACTCCCATAACAAAAAGCATGTGAACACCGTGCTTCCGCGGCCAGCCGTAAAGCGACCCTTGGGGACCCGCTTCCATCTCTGCTAAATAGCAGTAATTCTCGCAGGCTTGCGGTTCTCCGGCCGAAACGTATGACCTATCTAAAGTCAATATCTCACTATTGTGATATTCGTTTTCTTCTCCAGAGATGCTTGTGCAGTGTTCTGTGAGAGCGAATGGTAAATAGATGAGGGGGGAAGACAGCGGGGAGGCTCCGACTATGAGCCTCGGAACGTGATGCAATGATCTTTCTTTTACCCACGCCCATACTCATGCCGATGGTACCTCCCACATAGCATCTACTGTTCCACCACGCGTTCTGACGTCTTGGCTTGCCTCTGCTTTCGTCTGGCCGCCTTCCCCGCACAGACCTTGGGGCAAGTCTGTAGTCTGGACGAAGTGTCCGTTCTTTGACCAAGACTGGACACCGGATACCACCCTCGTATTTGCCAACGAGATCGAGTTGGTTCGTCTTAATGCCCTAGAAACAAAAGCAGCTGAACAATGCTCTAACGTCATCGAGACAACCGGATCTAAAACTCTACCTTACTTCTTGGAGAGGATTATAAGGTAAACTAATTAATTATTTTAGTTTTTAAAGATAAATGTAAGAACTAAATTTAGTCTTTAGTAGTTGCTATATATATTCTGGATATGTATGTAAAGTTATAAGTTATGGATTAACTTTCTATTATGTTTTAAAGAAAAATTAGAAATAGAAATATTTTCACTTTTTCCTCAACTTACCAACTTTTTGTCAATAATATATCCTCAAATCAATATTAAGTGTAATTTATTTTGTATCAATAAAAGTGTTTTGTTATGTTTTTTAATTATAATTAAGATATACGTACAATGCTGTATTATGCACGTTTTCCTCATCTTATTGATTTTATATCAACAAAATATGTTGAAATCAATATTTATTTATAAGTGTAATTTCTTTTGTATCAATTAGTGTGTTTTCTTAAATTATAAGTAAGCTATATGTACCATAATATCTTATGCACTGAACTGTAAAACAGACATATTAACGATATAAGAAATATCTAAGAATATGTCTGATATCTAATAGCTAAGAAATACATACTTTTTTATATAAATAGGCATATTATTAGTCATAGTACGAAGCTTTCTCGTGCTAGTTTATTGTTTTAAGCAAACAATTTACAGCCACACTGTCTATTATTAACCCATTATTATTACTAAATCCTCGCATAATTAATGAGAAAGTCTTAATAAAATATAAAAGAAATATAGTTAATTTCATGAAATGCATGATTATATTAATTAATTATGCATAGTCTATTAACATATACTATTAAAATTGGATGAAAGGTTTATTGTTTAGTGTATGGTTGGGTGCGGAGTTAGATAAAACATGCCGCAAAACTATTCTTAGTGTGATGTAATTATTTTGCCAATGTGGGAATATGCAGATACACATCCATACCTAAGCAACACGTATATATTAATTATTTATAAGCTTTGCCACATTTATGTATACATTTATTATGCTGATTTCATTATATCCACATTGGGGAATTACTCAAGCTCTGTTCTTGTCTGTATTTGAGTTATCAGTCATCTAGAAGTCTTAGATATATACGACCATTCTTACTATGTAGGTCTCAGTGGAGCAAATTATCATCCATTCCATTAATTATTCATATATTTCGTATCGCAAATTGACAAATGCACGAACATGATGAATTAAACGTATTCTTATGAACTTCCTGTTAATTCGTCAAGCAAGGTCCTTCGTGGGATCTGTTTAAAATTAAGTTTATACATGTTTAAGTCCAAAGGAATAATACTTTAAATTTAAGTTAATGTATGCTATACATTATTTAGAATTAATTTAATTATGCATGTACTTTCTCTAGAAATGTGTATACACATGTGCATATTGGCTGAGATGCATTACTTCAAAGGAGCTTGGTGTACTTTAAACGATATTAAGACAGTTGTTAATTAGAATTAACTTAATCATTCATATACTTTCTCTAGAAATGTGTATACACATGTGAATATCGGCTGAGATACAATCCGTCTAAAGAGCTTGGTGTACATTGAATGATATTAAGACAGTTATTAAAAGCATCACTTATAAGTCCTGAATTTGCTCTATTAAAAACCTGATAGTCTTTGAGTTTAGCAGGCTGATTTTTAAACACGATACTTATTGGAAATTGCGCAATGTTATATTTATATCGACTATGTTCTTAACGAAGTAAGATTTGCAAAGATCGCGTTAATACCCTGTTGACATATTGCGACATCTTCTGATGCTGAAGGTCCTGTGATGTGTCTGTCCTCAAGCAGCTGGTCGAGGACGTGCTCCTCCGTGTGGGCAAAGTCCTACACTGTATTACTAAACACGGTGCAATACACTCACGTATATATTTAGTTGAGCACTGAAGGTGTGCACACTTCACTTTAGGTGTGAGCATAATGGAAGCTACACAACATCATGTCAATATCTTGCTTTGCGATCTAGAAAAAAACTCTTGAAGAACATGCTCGATCATGTATGAAGAAACTGGGGTATATTTTCACTCGAGTTCCTTCCGACGATGCCTTTGGACTGAGCAACTGACGCGCCTCTTATGTATTTAAAACGTTGGATACATTGAAGGTTGATGGTGAAGATGAGTTAGACAAGCGTGTTCTATCATCCTAAGGGTTAACTCGTAGCCTGGGACTATGACTTGGTTCAAGTCCAGCGTGTAGCGTCATTGTTGTTGAAGTCGGCCTGGAAGTCGTACTTGAAGGTACGAACATTGGTTTCGAATTAACGAGTCCAAGAATGTGGTTCTGAAGCGTCTTTAGTCTATTTTAAGGATTGAACAGTGTATCTGTTTATAGTGCACTGTGCACTCAGTGTGATTCGAATACTGCGTAGGCTGGTGAAAAGCAACTATCTAAATGGCATCCCTTGTTGCCTGTCTCGAGAAGAAGGTTAAAGAACAACAAATCCTGTATTGTTTGATTCATCTGAAAATCAAACTCACGTCTCGGTTTAGTGTAATTAAGTAAAGTCTTACTATAATAACGTGGGGCGGGATGTAGCGCGGTAGTAGAACGTTGGACTTCGGAGCCAAAGGTTCCAGGTTCAAATCCCGTCCCGGGGGGCCCGGCATCAATGTTCGCGAA
>JAUTBV010117477.1:0-13459 GCA_032361325.1 Lepetodrilus fucensis
CTTGTAGTGCTACAATAGTTGTAACTGGGCTCCCGCCACAATAGAAAGTGTTGACTTTACAATAGTTGTAGCCTACAGGTATCCTAAAGGCTAGTAGCAATTCATAACATTTGTTATTTGTAGCACTATTTGGGCTAGGTTTAAAAAAAAGTTAGTTTCTATTGCTGCTTATACACAACACCACAAGACAATAATATATTAATAACGTGAACATTTATACTCAGCCAAATACACGCTCTGAAGCAAGCTCATAATGCTAGAAAAAAGTCCCAATTTGCATGTGGGGTGTGTGAAGAAGTGCTTTAGCATGTGGAAATTCAGATGTCGCCCATCTACATAAAATAAATAGCTACTCAAAATATTTAGTGATCGCTATAGCAACAGATATTTTGGTTAGGGCACATAAAATAAAAAAATTGGAAGTTATTTTGCTTGTCATTCCATGAAGTATTTACTGGGGTAATCTATGAACTAGTGGTGTCATTGCATTTTATGCCAAACTATAAATATATGCAGTCTCGGTAAGAGTATTTCTAATACACTCGTGGCGTTTCTTTTGCCTACATCGGCTAGGTTCGGCTTGTGCCACTTACGTACTTCCTGCGGCTAGACTGTTTTATTTGCAAGCCGACCGGCAAATTTCTAGCCAACTTGCGACGCTTGCACCGGTATCTGGTGACGGGTGCATTTCGGCTGGAGGTAAGTCAGCCGAGTTGTTTTATTTGCACTTTAGCCATCACATGACATTCTCTCAAACCAGCCAAAGCTGCTAGCTGATTTAGCCAAAAGAAACGCCCCTATTGATTCCACTCACCTGGAAAGCCTCTGCATTGCCCGGCACCAGCCCTTGGAGCGAGTCCGCGATCTGTTTTGTCATCTGAATCTGCGTACACAGGTACACCACCTCAGTCACGTGGTCCAGCGTCCATGACGTCTGTGGTGCATCGGTGGTGTTGACGTTGTGGAACACCTCAGATGGAGCCTGCTCTGGTGTTGTCGTCGATTTCGGGTCAGTCGCTGTCGTCGATTTCGGGTCCGTCGCTGTCGTCGATTTCGGGTCTGTCGCTGTCGTCGATTTCAGGTCAGTTTGCGATTCGGTTTTTTCTTCTTCTTGATTGGATGCCGCATGCTTTGGTTTTTCTAGAAACGGTGATTTCATTCATAATGAAAAATGCTTCAAATAATTTGAAAGGCCTCTATATTGTCAAATTAGTTTATATTAATCGCAAATTATTTTAAAAATATTGCTAAGTAGTAAGTACATGTATTTGATGTTAATAATTTGAACCATTTAATAGTTTGAACACTAATTAGTAGCCAATAATTCCAAAGATATTACCATAATTACCCTAATAATTCAATCCCTCTAAACATTCCGACCCTAAAAGTACGAACATGACCAAATTTTTACAAATCGTAATCTTCTAATAATACTAACACAATAAACAAATAATAAAACTTTATATCAAAATATATTTATTTTTATATCTTTAAATTGTTTACCATTTCATTTACCACCATATTTAGTACTTCAATTTGGTTGTACCTAATCATACAACCATCGATCATTTTGAATTTTAGTATTTTCTAATAAATCGAACAGCTACAAATTTATCCCTTACATTTCTTTTTCTCCAAAACACCACATTTCGACAATTATTATTTTTACTTTCCCAGACTTTTCCCTGATCTGTGACTACACTGATAGTAAATCTGGCCCTGAGTACAATTTCATGCTCAACACAAGGTTTTGTTAAAAAAAAAATCCATATAAAATTTGAGCTTGAGTATGAAATCGTACTCAAAATGTTTTGTAATCTTGGAGCCTTAAGATACTGACCTTTGGCCTTGTGGGCTGGTCCGAGGGCTGTGGTCAGCTGACTCTGCAGCGTGGCTTTAATGCCCACCATCAGTGCCGTCAGCCACGTCTCCATCTGACCCTCGCACGTGACTGGCTGAAAATAGGTCGAACTGACACTATAGTTTGACTCATATTTCGACTCATATAGTTTGACTCACTATGCGAGACACTATGTGAGACACCATGTGAGACATGTGAGACAGTATGAAGGTACTAGTATACCTCAAAGAGTTGCAGTCTCTCAGACTCTCTTCAAGTAGATTTATTTTTCAAATGTCCGAAATGGCATGTTTAAAATACATATATTACATGTATTACCAAAATGTCCTAAACTCTTTTATTCAGTTTTAGTCATTCAGGACAATTGTCTGAAACAATTTTTATTGCAGCTGAATCACTGTGTGAGACATGTGAGACACAATGTGAGACATGTGAGACAGTATGAAGGTATACCTCAATGAGTTGCAGTCTCTCTCCAAGTATAGGACATTCGAGACACTATGTGAGACACTATGTGAGACACTATGTGAGACACTATGTGAGACACTATGTGAGACACTATGTGAGACATGTGAGACAGTATGAAGCCATACCTCAATGAGCTGCCGTCTCTCTCCAAGTATAGGACATTGTGAGACACAATGTGAGACACTATGTGAGACATATCAGACAGTATGAAGCCATACCTCAATGAGCTGCAGTCTCTCTCCGAGTGCGCTCTCCACCCCAGTGATGGTGAAGACAGATCTCTCGTTGTCATTATCCACATTGTACACCAGTCTGCCCACATTCTCAAACAGCTTGTTGATGTACAGATTCACCTGGCCCAAGTCATAGCCTGCAGACAAAGTGCATGTATATATTATTTGAAACACCAACAAAATAAAATACAAAAAAATATATATTCAATTATTTATCTTTAAATAGAACAAAGAAAACAAATTAAAATATAAATTAATGTAAAATAAATACCATAAAAATAATAATTTAAGCTTGAGCATGAATTCGTACTCAAAGACTTTTGTAATCTCGGGACCTGGGCCCGAGATTACAAAACTTTTCTGAGTACGATTTCATACTCAATTTTTTTCATAAAACGTATATTTGTGACATCATAACCCTAGACTCACAGCATACTCAGGCTATGACATCACATGACATTTTATGAACAAAATTCTGAGTTGAGTATGAAATCATTCTCAGAAAATTTCATAATCTCGGGGCCAGGTCCGGTTCCCGGTCCGAGTCTGGGGAATAGAACGGCCCCACCTCACCTTAACCATCATAGCTGCCAGAACATTACACCTACCTCGTGAGTAGCAGCTTCTCCTGAGAAGACCTCATTATCTCCAGACATCACTGTGGCCTTGACATTTAGTTGCCAGACTTGATCTCCGTCCACCAACTGGTCACTGACACCGGTCAGAGGAACCGTGGACACCTCCGGCCATGTGGGGACATCCAGGGAGCAGACAGCGTCCTTGGCTTTGGCTGCCTCGGACTTGAACGCGGCCTGGTAGTATGTCTTGTTGGTGGCCTGGCATGTGTACTCTTGGCTTGAGGACAGCTCAACGTTGATCTTGACTTGACAATCTGCATCTTTATCTGTACACAGGAATTTATTCGGGACGCTCAGCTGTATTTCCACATTCACTGGCTCGCCTCCCTCCAACAACACGATCTCCTTGGTCAGAATCTGTGAACAATCATCACTGAAGACAGACCCATACTATGTATGTGTGTGTGTGTGTGTGTGTGTGTGTGTGTGTATATATATGTGTGTGTGTGTATACGTATGTGTGTATACGTATATACGTGTGCTTGTGTGTCCAACTCAATTTTATTGTAATAATAACAATAACAACAAAGTGTACTGACTCATATATGCACTCCTTGTACAATGTGCTTGGTGAAAGTGCTATTACTAGCCTGAATGGACTATACCATGCCGTACCAGGTCTATAAATAGCAACAGGTTGAGTGTCAACAGTCAGTTTACCCTCTTCCGGGTACACGTGCATGCAGGTAGAAGACATTCGTGAGCTATGCGCTATGGCCTGCGTTTCACGCAAGGTGTGTATATTTACGTCCGACATAGTGCACAGGGGTACATGTACTCCGTGCTTTACGTCCTTTATATACGTCCGGCGTAAATTTACACCCCTTTCATGAAACGCTGGCCAAGTACCTGTACCATACATGCGAAGCATTAATAGTGGGTCAACAGTCTATATCTGCAATATTTGCCCCTCTTCCAGAGCATGTTGAAGACAGCTATGACGAGTCAGGTCGGAGCGCTATTGATGGTCGTGACAGTTCGTCTTTGAAGTCCTATGTTAACGGTTGTTCACGTGCTACACATACCTCAATTCCTGCCTTGAACACAGTGCTCAGCTTGTCTGGGCTGGTGTTGTTAGGACAATCCGCAGTAAAGCAGGCGCTCACTCCACACGTTACCTGCCAACATATACCAACATTACAACACCAATAGTGGACAGCATATACTAGTTTGTGCCCAGGCAAGATTTCACAGCAGATTTGTTAAAGGTTAAAAGCACTAAATTTGGACTTAATTGATTTGCATATTAGGCTGGCAGAGTTGCAAAATGCATCATCATTTTCCCCATCTGACCCTAGGTAATGCTATTACGGAATGCTTTCACAACATTCATCTATTATTCCAGCAATAACAAACAGTACTGATAATCAGAATTCTGAAAGTGAATAATAATAATAAAATTAATAATAATAAAAATAGTAATAATTTGGGTTTTTTTAAATTGGTGTTTAGAGCCACTTTCAATAATCTTTCACTTATATCACAGCATGCCATCCTACTACTACTACTACTAATAATAATCCAGGAGAACTCATCGACACTTATAGTAGAGACAACCATGTCAGGTAGACAAGCAGCTTAAAGGCTTGATGATACAGGGGTGCATTCAAAGATGCAAGTGGCTTGCAAGCAGCTTACCAAACTGGCCACTGTCTCAAGAGTCATATGAACCGTACATGGGACAGGGAACCAGTTTATCTAAGCTTATCTTGTGTCTTTGAATGCATCCCAGATAATTATCCTCTCACCTCTGAGTTGAACTTTAATGCAGTGATGTCAGCAATATCCAGCTGGTATTCAGCGACATTCCTGTCCACAATAATTACTTTATGTACGGATTCCTTGTCCAGATAAAAGTTCAGAGTATACTTCACGTCTGTTCGCTGGGTGAAGTCGTAGCTGCATACAAACGTGAACTTCTTGGATTGGTCGTCATAGGTGGTGGTCAAGCTTGGGGTTCCAGCCACGAAAGGGTAATCTGTGACAGATACATTCAATAAAATATTTATCTACCTACCTATATTTACCATGTTTATTAAGTTATGAAAACCACTGATTTTTTAATTATTTATTCCTGAGGAAAATTAATGATTTCTGAATTTCTATTCTCTCATACAAATCAGTAATATTAAATCAATAGTAAAACTTAACTGAATAATTGATATTGGAATGCAATGTTGTAGAAAATATGGAGAAATAACAAACTGAAATGTTATTTTTCATTGAAAATATGTTTTTTTATATTCCTCTTATAATAATAATAGAATAATAATAATAATAATAATAATAATAATAATAATAATAATAATAATAAATAATAATAAATAATAATAAATAATAGAATAATAAGAATAATAGACCTAATAATAATAATAATAATAATCGTGCATGCCTGTCACCAGAATTGTTTTACCGTATTCTGGTCCTATGGCCTTATATTATACTGAAATAAAGATCCAGCTATCTAGCTATTTAGCTATCTAACAAACTAGTTGAGCAAAGTACTATGTCTGTATGTAAGATGGAAGTGGTTTTACCTAGAGGTGCGCTCCATTCACTGTATTTAACATAGGGATTGCACACCAAGTTCTCATCAGCGGGATTTTTTTGTCCAAACACATAGCATTTGTTGTCGATAAAACACTTCTCACTCTGCAAACATGTTGAAAACACTTTAATTAACATGTGAAACCAACCTAGAAGTCATTGACATTGACATTGATTCACGTACAAAATATATACTTTACGTTTCAAATATTGAAATGCCATCACATGAATAGTATGTCAGTTATATTATAGTTTAATAGATTTAATTACAGATAATAATTAACTATTTAAATAACAAAGAATGATAAGATGGTTCATGCTAGACTTGCATAATAACGTATATCCGAACCAGGACCTGTGGTCTATCATTCAAACCCGGAGCCAATTTCAGGCAATCTGATTGGCTCACATTGTTATGGTTAGGATTAAGACAAATATTTTGGGTCGCATGAGCCAATCAGATTGCTTGGAATTTGGTCCGGGTCTAGTGAATAGACCACAAGTCCAGGTCTGGGGAATTGATCTCACTGCAAAATAACCCTATCCAAAATGGAAATTTTACAATTGAAATTTCAATAAGCCTTATTATTTATCGTAATAATAATAATAATAATAATAATAATAATAATATGCACATCTATATTGTGCCAGCTACATACTCAATATTACCCCTTGCATCTGTTTTGACCCTCTACAAAAAAAAGGACTCAAATACACAAGTTTTCGGTTTTGGGGTAAACTCTGCAAGATTTACCTCAACTGTACATTGCCCAGATTTCTCACACTTGTGGCAATCCGAGTGGTACACTGTATAAAGTACGGACTCGCTGTAGGCCGCTTCATTGTTGCTTATGTCGATGGAGTAGCTCTTCGCATCAGGAAGAGGACAAACAATTTGATTGTATGTGACGAGTGTGGGCGTCATGGACTTGTTATCGCCATCTGGGATCAAGGATCCATCCGTCATCTGCGGGAAAACATGTACATGATCATTGTGGCAGCAAATATTGCGGAGAATAACGACAACCAAGTAGTTCATGTGCATGTAGTGCATGAGCCAGGTCGGAGTTTCGAATGCTCGCAGAATACGCATGCATGTGCCAAATATGAAAGAACATTATAGGATAGTACGATGCTGTTAGAATTGTTTATCACAACCAGCGGAATACTTTACAGTGCTTGCAGCAATGTACATGTAGTGCAAAATGTATGATAAACGTGCAGCGCTACAATGTCTCAGACAGTTGTTTCCCTTTGACACAAGTACACATATTCTGAGCATATTCAAAAACTCGGAGCTAGCATGTCTTCTGAATGTGAATATACAGTAGTGTGGTATAATTATTTTTAATGCATACAAATTGCAGTATTGTATACGAAAAACAATGATTTCATGAAAAGTGTTTACATGTCCTCCAAAATGAGATGTTTCGATAATTTGCTGCTTTTCTGGTTTAACCCTCTCCCTAGGCACAGGTACTGCTCTTTGGAGCATCTCCAGTTGCCTTCAGCATGGGGAGGGTTAATTACTTTGCTGGCTTCAAAGTCTGTTTTATCATTATTGTCTGAAAAATATTAGGTAAGATTAGTCCTTGAAGTCCTCAAGGACTAGCTCTAGTAAAATACATGTACAATTCAATATCATCCTCACCTTTATAGGTTGAACTCTACAGCGTGTGGTGCTGGTAAAACGGCTCCCAACGATCGTCACTGTATCACACGGTGCTCGGGACATGTCGCACAAACCTTTGTTAGCGATGTAAGCAATGGAAGGAGCCTTAGACAGATCCAATTGACAATCGCCTCCTCCAAAACCTTCAGGGCAGCTGCATTTGCCTACAACAGGGTTAACGTATATATACTCCATAGGGTGTTGAGAAGGGAAAGGAAGTGCACACTATCACTGATCCATTAATCGTGTAGTATGCATATTTATGAGTGACAAATTCAATAATATATACATTGAATGGTATGCTTAGATTTTGTGATTCAAACATGTGTCACAATTTCGGACCAGTCAGCAGAAAAAAATGGAACTCCCTTCCTCTAGAATTAACAAATGCAGTATCATACTTTGGAGTCCAGCGCATTAAAAGCAGTCTTATTATTATTATTATTAGAAATTATTAGAAATTATTAGAAATTATTGGAAATTATTATTATTATTCTGAAAGGAATTCAAAACTGCTATTATTATTATTATTATTCTGAAAGGAATTCAAAGCATCTTTTTTAGGTACTAGCATTACCAACTCACATCTGTCACTGATAGTACAATCAATACCACAGAGAGAGTTGATAACATTGTCATCAGGCCTACTGCTGCCAACCTTGTCCTATTATTATTATTATTATTATTATTCTGAAAGTAATTCAAAACTGCTATTATTATTATTATTATTATTATTGTTATTATTATTATTCTGAAAGGAATTCAAAGCATTTTTTTATTATTTTTGTAGGTACTAGCATTACCAACTCACATCTGTCGCTGATAGTACAATCAATGCCACAGAGAGATTCGATCAAATTGTCGTCGGGTCTACTGCTGCCATCTTTGTCCTTCCACAAGGCCAGGTTTCTCAGCAGCCCCTGCAGACATTCGTACATGAACCTGGCTCTGGAGATCAGGGCAGACTTGTCATCATCCGTCATCTGTGAGAACACAAGCATAGAAACCTGAGACAAATGTTTGAGACAAACTGTAGAAAGCTTTAGACAATGGCTTGAGACAAAGTGTTGAATCCTGAAACAAAGGGTTGAAACAAAGGCTTGAGAGAAAAGTGCGAGAAAAAAACTTGATTATAAGCTTGAGATAAAGGCTCGAGACAAAATGCTTGAGACAATGTGACTACAGAAACCCAAGACAAAGACTTAAGACTTAAGGGTTTAAGATTAAGGCTTGAGAATATGATTTTGAGAAAGGTTTCAGATAATTACTTGAGATAATGGTTTGAGAATATGGCTTAAGAAAAAGGTTTGTGATTAAGGCTCAAGACAAAATATAGGAACTTGAGACAAAGGCTTCAAACAAAGTATATTTTTCCTTTGTACATTTAAATTAATAGTTAAATGAGTATCAAAATCAACATTAGTATACCTCTAACATGTTTGGTTATGCAACAGCATTCAATGGATAGAACAAAGTACTATTTTAATATGATTAATTTTCATTGGGAAACATATACCAATTCTAGAACATACTATAGAGAAGTATATTAGTTGACATGTACTAACCTGTATTCTGTGTTTACAGTTATCAATGATCAACTGATACTGAGAAGGCAATAGCTTATTAACACACTGACTTAGAACACCAGTGGCACCAATCACAGATTTACAATAATCTTCGATGTCAGATTCTGTCCGATTTGATGCAGTCGGCCAATCGTAGGTCTGAAAGAAATAAGCTAAGTCTGTAAAGACCTATTCATTCCAATGGTCTCTTGGGGCATTTATATCACAAAAACATGGATTCTTGCAAAAATAATGTCTCAATATATTACATTTGAGCAATAATAAAGAAACACTTTCATAAGCCTACCTGTGGTTCAAATTCAGCATCATACTGGAAAACTATAGCTTCTTCTCCTTTCATGCATTTACGCGGGGCAGTTCTGATAGGAGAAGGTATTTGTATTACTGTGTTGATATCTGAAATTGTCAAAGTAAAATAGATGGAATAGTGATCGATTAATGTGCCACACAGTAGTTAAAATTAACTTTTTAGGGGACTAGTCCTGAAAATTATGACATTTTTTTATAGTAAAAGCCTAAAAAATCATAAACATCAACTAGTCCCCATAATCCCTGAATAATTTCCATTATAGCTTGGGCTAGAGCCAATGTTAACTGCTGCGGCCCAGACTATATTTTGGCAATGCAGTTTATAAATCATCCTTGGTCTTGTCAGTACCAGCCGGTGCTCGCAGGTTTACTGCAACATTCAGCGCTACGGATGTTGCGGGTTTCCTCCTGCCCTAAACTGACAAGTATTGATATTAGTGAAAGATTCTAGAAAGCGACTTTAAACCCCAATTCCCAAAAAAATAAAAAAATAAAATAAAAAGGAACCATACAAAATATTGCAAATTAAATATGATCGGTACACTCTTGAAACAAAATATTGCAAATTAAATATGATCGGTACTCTAACGAAACGGTGTATTAATATGCTAACCTTACCACTAACCTTAGCAATGATATAGTCTATGGCAAAGTGTGGAATTAAAAATTACCCTAGACATAAATATGTTGCATCCATGGACCTAGTCCGAGAAGCTCTGATGTCATAGTATAGTTTGAGACGTCAGAGGACAACCTCCATCAAAACCTAAGGGCACACAATTCAGCGGTGTAGCTGAAACACTCTATCAAACGATACCAACTTGTGCCCCTTGGTTTTGATGGAGGCTACCCTCTGACGTTAAGACAGCCTCAAGCTTTCTCGGACTACCATGGACCAAACTTTCTGAGTGGAAATACTACCTTTAAACTGATCATCAGTACTGGCTGGACATATGTTGAGGGGGAGATCGTCAGCACACTGATCTTCTTTACCCTTCAAACAGTCACAGTAGCCGGACAGATTGGCAGTCCAGTCTTCAGAGGTGGTCCGTTCCTCAGGCTTGAGGCAGTAGCCATCAAACAGGCTCATTTCTGGGGCTACTCTGTAAACAGCCAGAAATAAAACAGGCTCATTTCATGGATAACTCTGTAAACAGCCAGAAATAAAACAGCCTCATTTCATGGACTACTCTGTAAACAGCCAGAAATAAAACAGGCGGGTGGTAGTGCATCGGTAGAATGTTTGGACTTCCGAGCCAAAGGCCCTGGGTTTAAATCCTGTCCCGGGAGCATGGCATCAATGTTCGTGAAAGTTACCTTTCTGGTGCCCGTTGCACGACGCTCTTGTAGTGCTACAATAGTTGTAACTGGGCCCCCGCCACAATAGAAAGCGTTGACGTTACAATAGTTGTAGCCTACAAGAGCGTTGTGCAACGGGCACCTGATGCGATATTGATAGGATGCAATGACTGTAGAATTACTATATTATCATTCTTGGGCTTATGTGCTTGACCAGGGATCGAAAATTAACACTAGACCTCTAGCCCAGGCCATTTCTCTCAATGCTAAAGGTATCCTAAAAGACTAGTAAGTTTTAAAGTTAGTTTCTATCGTTGCTTGACTGTGCATGCCTAATTACTAGGAGGGGAATGGCTATACTAGTCTACGTGAATGGCGTACCCATTCTCCGCCATTCATGTAGAACATACCTCCACGAGAGGGAGAAGATGTCTGGCCTGGAGCTTAGTTGTCCTTCGTACAGAGACCCATCCATCAGCACCAAGTCATTGCTGTCGTCTTCATCATAGGCACCACACAGCCCTGGAACAGGAAGTTGCATACTGCAGCACTGGCCAACTCTGTCCCGTAGGAGTATTGTGTCATAAAATGTCTTCAGGAATTAACATGTCGAGAAACGTGAGACACTTGCATAATTACAAGAAATGTTGTTCATTTACAATTCATTTACACCATTGCTTTACATTTTAATAAAAAAGTTGGAAGAAAGGCCAGGCCAGGCCCAATTTCTCATAACGAACTGTTGAGATTTTGCTCAGCTGAAATTTCTCTCATATAGTCAATTACAGCTTATTACAGCTGTAACTCGAGTCAAAACTCAAACCCAGCTGAATTTTTTACTGAGTTAACAATAGGAGAAATCTTAAATGAGCAAAATCTCACTCATTTTTCGATGAATCAGGGCCAGGCCATGCTTCACAAAAGGGTCGTACTTTAGTCCGTGCATAAATAAGGGTGTACACAATGGGTTTACTATAGAAGGAAATAATGGGCCTGCTCCTTTCTAGCTGTTCTGTCTGTACTTTCTGTCTGATGCATGTGCAGTTACCAAGGATAACACCGCACAGTGTAACTGTGCACATGTCAGACAGAAAGTACAGACAGTACAGCTAGAAAGGAGCACCCAGACTACTGGTATGACCCTTTCATGAAGGTCATCTCCTTTTTTTTTTTTACAAAGATGCCAATAAAATCATGATTTGAGAACACTACTTCTTGTGATATCTCACCAAGGATGTTAGTGTAGTCTGTTGCCGAGGGCTTCACAAATATGTCCATGTTGTTTGGAGCGTCCGTCTGGCTGAGACGTATCGTCACAATCGTTCCAGTAGGAAGGAGGATCTACGATGAAGACAACAATAGGAATGTAGCCAAATTATGCAGACTATCTTAACCCTATCATTGCTGAAGGCAACTGGAGATGCCCTAAAGAGCAGTGACTGTGCCTAATGCAGCAGAGAGATGGTTAAATTACTCAAAATCCCACTATTGCCCTAAAATGCTGCTATGATTTGGGAAATATTTGTCTAAAATGTATGATATCTGGTTGCCTGCGGTATGGCGAAAAAATTAAACATTACAGATTCAGGTATATTGACAGAAATCTGAAATATTTTATTTAAATGAATGAATGAAATAATGTGTTACATCGCAACAGGAATGTTTCGCCCATTTTATTTATTTTTAAATAGAAAAGAGAAAAATAATAATAAATTAATTATGTTTTATTACTCTCACCTCCATCTGTAATCCATTTGCACTCCTGATCATTGTGCTGGGAGTGAGGTTTATTACACCATTGTGGTAAATCTTGGCTGTCAGCAGCCTCTCAGTGGTGCCAGAACCACATCTGTCCACCACAACCACATCATCCACTGACTTCACCGCTACACCACACACGCCAGATTGGATGAATACACGCACCTGGAGGGGTCAAAGATGATTAAATTAAATTAAATGTATTTCCGGAGAACATTTGATTGCTATCAGCATACAGTGGTATGAATCCCTGCTTGGTGTGTTGAGACTACTCTTAACAGTGTTCGAAATAGAGCCTGTCCGCATGCCCGCAATGGGTTAATTGACTAAATTGTACCTCAAAAATATTTACTTTTTAAAATTGGAGATTACAGTTGCGTTCTAGAATCTTTCACTAATATCACGACTTGTCAGTTTAGGGCTGGAGGAAACCCGAAACATTCATAGCACTGAATGTTGCAGTAAACCTGCAAGCACCAGCTGGTACTGACAAGATCAAGGATGATAACTGTATTGCCACTCTACAGACAGTGCATCCTATCAATGTGTTTAATAAATATGGGATAAAATGTTCCGTATTATTATAAAGACAAACATATGTTAATACTAACAACAAAATATTATGGGATCGTTGCATGCGGGTTAAATATTCCGGCAGTGATGTTAGACAATAATTAATTAAGTCAATAATAATTAGATACAACTTTCCATATTGTTATACATTGAGAGTGATTTATTGCTCAACATTGCAGCAAGAATCGTTCACCTATAATATACAAAGATATAATAATGTAGCACCATGAGTGAGTGTACGACATAGAATAGGAGTGTAATAAATATGCATTATTATTAAACAATTATATTATGTGATGGTTAACACACAGCCCGAGGGCGTTACGGTATGTAATCTACAATGTTGAAGGAATTAGCCCGAGGAGCAATTCCTGAAACGGAGTGCATTACATGCCAGTAACGCCCGAGGGCCGTCTGTTAACTGTCATATATCACAACAAAAATACACAAATAAACCTTGTATACACATTATAATATTTATACTTAATATGTAAGGGATTTTACGAGCGATTCAT
>JAUTBV010117488.1:0-13458 GCA_032361325.1 Lepetodrilus fucensis
TGTGTGTGTGTGTGTGTGTTTGTGGGTGTGTGTTTGTGGGTGTGTGTTTGTGTGTGTGCGTGTGTGTGTGTGTGTGTGTGTGTGTGTGTGTGTGTGTGTGTGAGTGTGAATATTTAATCCTTTACAACATTACTATGACAAAGGGCATTACAGTATCCGTTCACCCATAGCATTTTCCCATTACAGTCGTCACGTTGTGGAACTGCTATTGAAATTGATGTGCAGTTCCATCAAGTACATATAATGGTAGCTTCTTACATAACATGTCCCCGAACATGCCAACGCCATTTTACAGAATGTACAATTCTCTAGTCTAAAGGCGCGGTCACACCGAACACGATAGATAACAAAATTATTGAAAGAATTCACTATACCGGTAAGAGCAAAATGACCGTTACCGCGAAACGAAAGTAGGTTCGTTTTTTTCTTCTCGTTGTCGTTATCGGGTCCGGTGTAATCGCAACTTAAGATATACGAACATATCGTTAGATAGGTACATGTACTTGGGTTACGCTCTCTCCGTTACTTATCCTGCCGATATATTGGTCGTCTGTGGTCATTTTTATGATCAACGCGATAATATGTCCTGGGCGATAATAGGCCCGTAACCAGTACACCTGCTAATAATGTTCTTCAGATTATTTCTGTTTCGTAAATAAAATATAATTGTACGTATACATCTCAACAAACGCCTTCAAGCCACCGAGTATTAGCAGGAGAATGTAAAATATTAATAGCCAAAACAGAGTATCATCAAATTCCATTAGCAGGTTGATATGTATTTTTCGGCAATGTATGAATTTCATGTTATCACTATATCATATACATAGGCAATACGTGCCCTGACAAAATTCGTTGACATGCTAGATATGCAATTTGTTCAATAACAGTAAAGAAACCATACAGCTATAGCTAAAATACATTTCCCTTCTTCAAGCCCATCGTCAAACCACACGATGCAAGAAATCAGACAAATTACACACAGTAGGTACCGTGGATTCATGCATCGTGAGAAACAACGATGCTTTCATGCAAGGTTCCAAATAGAATTTACCAACATGTAATCCAATATTACAACCATTACAACGAGTTATCTCAAGCAGTTGAAACCGATATCTTAACCGGTATTTGAAACCGGTATCTGAAACCGGTTTTCTTAGTCTATCATTATTTTCTGGTCCTGGTTAATCCCGTTCTGGTTACTGTCAACTTGTGGCTGGTCGAATCCTCCATACTTCTCCACTTCTCGCATCCGGTCTTTGTCTTTATTGCTGTCGTCTCCCCCGAAGATGGTATCTTCTTTAATCCCAGTTGCGTCCCACACTTTGAGGCTGCCATCATAAGATGCCGTGAATAGTCGACTGTCCACAACCTGAATATAAGCACACGTATACAGACAGACAGACAGACAGAAATATTTTATTATAAGTGTCACATGATACATCTATTACAGATCATTTCCTAAAATAGTGCTTGCACTTGGTTTGCTTTTGATATCCAATATTGTATTACTGTTATTAGCTTCGTACTTATTGGCTTATTATGTATTGGTAGCAATAATAATTGTTTCATTGTTACTAGGTTCGTACTTATTGAATGCGTACTTCATAACAATAATAATTTATTTATTAATGTATTATAATTGTTTGTATTATGTATTACACTTATTATGTGTGGACACAGAAATATAATGATATAAAATATTTATTGCAATGTTTAAAATTAATACTATAAATGCTATATATAGTAGAAGTGTTGTTGGTGAGCATGGACCAATGGTATCGCCGTGAAAGTGGTGTATATGTTATCGTGCACTAGTCTATGCAAGGCTATTATTCTCTACGTGGAAACCACAACATATTACGTGTAACACTATATATGTCATGCATTATATAAATACAACAGTCAATAATAGGTGAAGGATTATATTAATTGCAGTCAAAGGGGAAATAAAGAATACAGAATAGAATATGGAACCAAAAGGTCAAAACTAACAGGCATTTTGTTAGAAAGAAAGTGGTATCGGTATTATTCTGGCCACTGAACGTATCACGATTCTGGCCAATGAACGTATCATGATTCTGGCTAATGAACTTATTATGATTCTGGCCACTTAATGTAAATATCCTAATTATGGCGAGTGACTCTGGCAACTGAACGTATCATGATTCTGGCCACTGAACGTATCCTGATTCTGGCCAATAAACGTATTATGATTCTGGCCACTAAACGTATCATGATTCTGACCACTTAATGTAACTATCCTGATTCGCCACTGAACGTATCACGATTCTGGCCACAAAGTCTGGCAAATGAACGTACAGGTATTACGATTCTAGGTGGTCATAGAACGTATGATGATTCTGGCCACTGAACGTAGAGAAAACAATTTCATCTTACCATTCTAAACACGGTGAGTGCCTATGTGTGTCTATAAAGTTGACTTGATAGAAAAATACATGTAGAATCAGAAAAGGTGTTATCAATATGACATGATAAACGTGAGTGTATACATAAGGGACATTTGAAAGTTCATTCGTTGAGAATGTAACTTTAGTGTAATTTGAATAAGATTTTAAGAATTATTACAAAAGTGTCTGTGCGGTTCAAGTATCAAACAAGTTGAAGAAGAAGATCATGTAAAATACATGGTATCAGATACTCGGAGCTAACCTCAATACCATTAATAGCGTTTTCATGGCTATTAAATGTTCTCTTAAGTGCTGCGTTTTTCATGTCAGAGCATAGAATTAGACTGTCCCCTGAACCTGTATAGACTTGAAGAAAGAACAGAATCATAGGAGCAGGTTACAGAAATATGAACACGTTATGACAGACACAACGTTATGACAGACAGATTACGACAGATACGTTATGACAGACACACTATGGCAGACACGTATGCAAGCACACGTAGTCAGGAATAGTTCTGCGACACGAAGATAACACATGTCGCCAGATTTCCGTGACAAGGAAAATATCTATAAAACGCTTTGAAGACGATCAAATATTCAAATCAAAATATGGCAGATACCATCTCAACCCTGTATTTGGAAAACGGAAATATTTCATGGAAATAGATTATACATAGGCTTGAAATAGCAATCATTTAGTATGCATGTTGCTTTCAATCCATACAGCTATTAAATGTTTAAAATGTTAGTGAGTTTTTATCTCATTCAACGTATGGTTCATATTGATGTGCAATGGTTTACACTGTTTCTTAAAACTAGTGTTCGTTACAGCGGCCTGCATCGGTCTGGAGAATGAATAAGAATTTAATTAAATATATAGATTTTCCAATTTTGTGTATTCATATATTAGTACACGTATACTAGACGTTAGACAAATTGCATTTCCCTTTCATGTTCTCATGTATTGCTGTTTTTGAGTCGATGGTTAGGCGTGATGTTTGTGTTTAGTATGCAGGCGGATTAAGATAAATATATTTTCTCAGTTACGCTCCTAGATAATCTAACGTCATTATACTCGAATTGTAACTACTGATTTAAACCATGATTGTATGTTTCCATGGATGCATAGACAGCACACATCACACGTGCATAAAAGCTTTACTGTTCAGAAGCAAGCAAACAACACGGCGGTTTCAACCGGAAGCTCAGGAAGGAACATACTATAGAGCACCATGATGCCATTCCCGCATAAACTATTCTAATTGACTTTCAATTAACGAGGCGGAAATGTCAGCACCATCCTCGAATCACCCGGCCATTAAGACTACACTCCGTCAAATAATGGAGGTTACGTGTAGTCATAGTAACCGGGGTTTCGAGGACGTGTAGACAGAAGCAGATCGTGCATAGCTCTGTACGACAAGAGAATACAGCGACAGCTCCCAATGGTCGGGACAGTTGGAGGTATATGTACGTCAGACCAGGGCAAGTTCACGAGGAGGAGACAGAGGACAGCAAAGCACGACTACAAGCCACACAGTCAGTAGAGTTCTATCAGTTTCAGCAATAACCTGCAGAGCTGTCACGGTGCTCTCGTGGGAGGTGAACTCCCGTTTCTGTGCGCCACTCTTGGCGTCATAGCATCGACATACCGCGTCACCACAAGCTGTGTAGACTGCAAACAACGAGCAGTTAGTACAACGTTATAATGGTAAACGTCATCATGCTTGAAGTGAATGTAGAAGTAGTTTGACACCAGCATCATTACAATCGCCGTCATCATCATCATCATCTTCTTCTTCTTCTTCTTCTTCAATATCATCATCACCATCATCAATATCATCATTATCATTAATAGTATCAGTTGTTGTTACAATTACAATAATAATTATTATTAACAGTAATAATAATAATAATAATAATCATCATCATCATCATCACATGCAGTTGTTAATATTATACTCATACATACCCATTCCATCAAAGACTTTGATGACACTGACGGTATGCTTGTGCCCACGGTACACTCGAGTGCAGTCGCCGAATTCCGTGACCCATGACCTTCCGGTGTGGTCGGAACTTCCGGTGTACATGATCTTGTTGACGACCTTGAATGGAAAGGAACAAACGTAGAATGAATAGGTGATGCAATGTCAGCGGGTGCCCTCTCGAGTAGACTCATGATGAAGATAACGTTATCTAAAACCCAACACACACGGCAAAGAAAAGTGGTTACAAGTTTCGTGTTTAATAAATACCGGTATAAAGAGGAAGGGAGTTCCGTGTTTCTGCTGGTAGGTGACACTGAGGTAACATTTAGGTTTAGGATCACAGAGAGTCAGGTTTGAGGTTGATCTAAAGGTTCTGGTAGGATTGTAATAGTATGGTGTTCTAGTTGGTTGGTTGGTTGGCTTGGGGTTTAAAGTCACTTTCTAGAATGTTTCACTAATTTCATGACTTGCATGCATATGTACTGCTTGACTAGTCTGGATTTCCACCAGTTTTTATACTGCTAGTTCACTTAGAATAGTACAATGATACCCCACTCAGACACAGTATACGGACTCCGAGCTGGCCAGTCCTTGCTTTACCCCTTTAATGCTGAGCGCCAAGCAGGGAAACAACAAGTACCACCTTTTAACGTCTTTTTGGTGTTGTAGTAGGATTGCAATGGTCTGGTGATCATGAGAGAGTTCACAGTCACAGATATGTTCAGGAGCCTTGTTGTGAACAGACAGCTATGTTAATGCCAAGATCTTACTGAGTCAATTATTTGTATTGCAACAATTAATAGCCTTATAAACGCACTTTTCACTCACTCACTCATTCTATTTGTTTCTCTCATAACGTTAACTTATCATCAAGCAAAGTAATAACAAATGAATAGTTCGTTCAGGTAACAAAATCGTTGTTCAATTAGTGGTCGTGGAATTGTTTAAATATAAATCCCGTCTCCACACTAAAACAGTTAAATAAAAACACAGTATATTTTGTATATTACTAGTATTGTATTTACTCGTGCTGGTTGACCGGAGTGTCAAGATAGCAAATAAAGTATTGATGTTGCATGACAAGGTAGACTCGTGCACCGCTATTGTATTCTCGTAGTCTCATCATAATGCCACCAAGCCGTTCTTCAATATTTGGTCTTCAGTTGCTACGCGTAAGCCTATTTCTAACACAGAGCAGTAAATAATTTAGATGTGTTTGTCTTCATAGACATATTGGATTGATATTTCTATGCATTGATAAATATTTTTCCAATTTCCATAGGACAAAAGTGATGTATTTCTCTTCGGAGTATCATAATAATGATAACTGTATGCTGTTGCGCATTGATTAAACTTATGCAGTGACTCAATATGCAAACAAACAAATAGTGCAGGTGTGTGTTTATATATCAAGAGGATATTCCAAAAAGACTACATTATGCAGAGTATGGAAATATATCCGTATTTCAGATAGTATATAAATGTATATATATTTATTAATCTGATTTTGTTTATAAAAATAATAATAATAACCATGATTTCATCGTGATATGACCGTTGCTAAATGTCATTAGAACCATTTTGAGAAATACAGTCTTTGGTGGATTCTATTCCACCGTAATGGATTCTATTCCACCGTAATGGAATCGAACCGGACTTGAGGTATATTACCCAGACCCGGAACCAATTCCCGGTAATCTGATTGGCTGACGTGGTTAGGGTTAGAAATATATTGTGTTCATATTTTGGGCCACGTGAGCCAATAAGATTGGTACTTTAAGAATTAGGTCCGGGTCAGGTGAATAGACCACAAGTCCGGGTCCGGTGGACCAAGGCAACAACCATTCTGTTTTGCTGCAGATCTAATCTTTAAGGCTGTAGGCATCAGGCAACGTATCTAGTATTGATTATACTTAGAGCTGACAATAACCAAGACTCGAGTTAGTATTAAAATGTAAGCGGGTTCATATTACGGTAAATGTCAACTTTGAGACATCAGTAATTAATGTGGACTAGATAGATCGATAGATTAATAACTCTTTACTATTATGTACAGATGATTGTGAATTTTCCGGGTAGTTCTTTTTAAAGATTGTTGAGTCTATTAAAACGTTTATGTTGCATACTTAGTATTTGTATTGTGTTTTGGAATTATATTATGTAAACACTATTGTAAGTACAAGCAAACGCAATACCCTACACCAGTAATCCATATTGTAAGTACATCATAAATGTTAAACGCCATTCATCCGATCAAATCCAATATCTTTAGTTTGGTACATAACTAGAGAACCGTGGCCTTGATGAATGCCAAGTCATTTTCTTCATGGTCCTTGAGTCAATATTGTACCAGAATCAACTCGCAGGATGTTGTGTATCAGCAGTATTGTGTTGACCCAGGGTTAAGTTGATCCACAGTGTCATTGTCATCGATTGGAATTCTGTTAAGTGATACCCTGTTTGTATGTGTGACTAAAGACCATGATTGAGAGAGGATGTCCACTAATGTATAGTAATACATAATATCCAACAATCTATAAAGTAGACCAAACAAATGGACATCATGCGCGCACTCGGTTATAAATTAATTAGAATATATTAGATGGTAATACGTAATATGCAACATCGCACAAAGTAAACCAAACACAATTTACACTAGGAGTACAATCGCTTCTGATTTAATTAGAATTAGAAAGTAGTACACTGCACAAAGTAAACCAAACAAATTGAAACTATGAGCGGAATCGGTTGTAAATTAATTAAAATTCTTCAACCATAACTTTACGTAAATTGATAGTAATACTACTGTATATCTATATTACCTTTCTTGAACCGATACAAAGTGTATAGTTCTTCACCAAAACGCTTGACGTTTACAGGAAACAGTGAAGAACACAAGTATAATTATCAATGATTACATAAGTGTATCACCGATTGTTGACCCAAATTATGCTGGAAAATATCTTTAAACCAAAAATACACTGCTGGATTAAAATAAAACACTTTTAATTACCGTATATGGGATCTTGTACACAAGATGAATGAATTAATTAATTATTAAATACAATAAATTACTGTGTTGTTTTTTGTTGTTGTTGGTTTTTTTTACAGATTTTCCGAATACTGATATTTCATTTAAAACCGAGCACGTACCTGCATGCAAATGACAGCACCTTGATGGCCCTGGAACGTTTTAAGTGGTGTCCCTTTGAAGAGGTTCCAACTGCGTACTGTGAAATCTGTACTTCCGGTGAACAACACTCTTCCTGTCGGGTCCACGCTCATACATGTTACTGCTCCCCGGTGTCCCTTGAACACCTTCATATGACATCCGGTTTCGAAATTCCACGAGCGTGCGGTGAAGTCCGCCGACCCTGTGATCAGAATGTCTCTGCCTCCGTCTATCTCCTCCTCGTCCTCCATATCGTCTTCGTCGGCAGGAATGAAGATCAGCGGATACACCCCTCTCTTGTGCCCCCGAAACACCCTCACATTTTCCCCGGTATCGAAATCCCAACACCTCGCCGTTCTGTCGTAGGAGCTGGTGAAAATAAAGTCTCCCGTGCAGATCATGCGATATATCAAGGAACAGTGACCGCGCATAACCACAATACACTCACAGGTCCCGACGTCCCATTTCCGGATCGATCTATCCGCACTTCCGGTGAGGACGTAGCAGTCCTCTATGAGGATGCAGTTGATGTAGTCCGTGTGCCCGCGAAGTATGCCGATGCACTCGCAGAATTCTGTTCGGGTACTCCACAGCCTGGCGGTTTTGTCCTCACTTCCGGTGGCAAGGACCGACCCGTCCTCGCTGAGAGCCATACAGTTAATGCCCGCCTCATGCTCTATCAATGTCTGTATCAGATACTTGCCAGGCTCATCATCCTTTGATCCACAACAACCCATGTCTAACACTATCACAGAAAACCTGTACAGTTACCTTTTGGTATGATACGTATTGCCACTAGCACACTACTTTCAGAAATTAGAGCTTGATATGTGCTGTTTCACTATAGTACACTCTTATGCAGTTATCCGTAAAGTTTGAAACGTTGAAGATATGGCAAGAGATCCATAGTTGGAGTTGTTATTATGTAGGCAATATCTGAAAAGAGAAAATGTATTGCGTTGATATACTAGACAACAAGATATAAATTGTGTTCTTATCCCACGCGAGTGGGATGGAATTGAACTGTGGCATCTACTACATATATTTACAGTTATCAATTGTATCAGTACCTATATCTCCCATCAATATAAACTAGTGTATTTTGCAATTGTACTCTAAACGGCGTTGGGGGGTTCCGGTTTACAGTGTGCATGATACCAAGCATGGCACCAATTGATAGTGTGTGACAAACATGAGGTGTAACAATAGTTGAATAGAGGATACACTTTCCCCAGTTACAGATTTTGATTACTATATATTCAAATGCATTTATGTTCAAGTACATGTGTATATTATTGTTTCAGGAATTACTCTTAATGTATTAACATGTTATAGAATTGTTCGGCAACGTCTAAATATTAATATATTAATGACAATCTCAATTGAGGATAATGACATTGAAACCCATACATGGAATTCATCTTGGTTAACTCTCTCCATGCTGTAGGTAACCAAAGATGCCTTAAAGAGCAGTACCTGTTCTTAATCCAGCATGGAATGAACAAGGGTTACATAGCCTTTGACTTCATATGATTATACATTTATATATATACGGAACCTGAAGTACATATGAAATACCATTATATAAGCATATATAACACCTACATGAACTAAGTTCGAAAATATATATATGACTCATCTATGTATTTTTATCAAACAAAATAACCACACAGAATGCCGACATTTTGTAAAAAGAGACTTGAATACATCTATATGTCAGAAATAAGACACATTGGAAGACACGCTTCACATTGGTCCCAACAGAATGTGTGCAGGAATCAGTCACCGCCAAAGTTCCACTGATTCCTACTCACGTTCTGCTGGGACCAATGTGAAGCATGTCTGCCAGGGGGTCCTGTATCGTAGACGGTAATGGCGGCATTCGTCATCCGCCATCTTACCTACCATTTGACTTCCAGTGCCTCTCAAATTCAGATGGTTGTCCACAAAATACATATCGATCTAGCCGACACCATGCCCACTGCAACGTGTTGTTTTTTAGGTTGCTTCCATGGCATAAAACAACTCCAACAGGATTTAAGGAATAATCCTCTTAGCATCGAAAACACAATAGAAAACGTCCACATAAGCTTTATCTGGTTTTCTGCAAACGTCCCGGGGTAAGCCAGTTGACTACAATCGATCGAAACGCTGCAAGCCAATGCCGCCATTGATGGTTGTCATAGATACCATCAACAATATATTCGAATGCAGATTTAAATAAGCAATACAAGATTTTGTTTATAGACGATATTGCACGATGTGAGTTTTTTAAATTTCAACTCTATTTCCCGTCTGTGATACATTTATTGCATCAGCTTCAGCAAGTGCAAATACAATTATTTCACGGGGATATAAATCTATTGAATAGGTACTTTCAATACTAGGAAAACGAATTATTTAAAACTGCACCTCCTTGTTCGTGTTTACATTGTAGTTACTGTGTTTCCAATTAAATGCTCCTGGTTTTGTATAGTATGAAATGAATCGCGACTACGCCTATAAACATGAACTCCGTATTCCCCATGCTTCACTTTGAAATGTAATCAATATCAATAATAAATACGACTGAAAGGTTCGATAGGAACATTTGTGTATGCTTTCAAAACAATCTCAGTATGGTAGAGAAGAAGTAAGAACCCGCACGATGTATGTTTATCGATGTTACATCAATTGAATACAGTAATACTATTTTTTAAACATCTCTTTAAATCTTCTACAAAACTTTTTGAAGAATTACTATTCCGTCGAATATTGCATGTGGTCTGTGCGGTTAAATGAACTATAGTTTTCATCTACAGGGTTCAATGACAAGCCGTGGCATTGCTTTGGCTTCTAATTTCAACTTCAATATTTAACGATAAATGTGTATGGATGCTGTGACAGCGCTAAAGGTTTACGTGTGACGAGGCGTATTTCAATACTACAGTGTGTGTTTTATGAGATGCAATGGTATTCCACTGCAAGTATATGTTGAAAAAGAAAGAATACTAAGTTATAGCACTAGTCTTTTTTTTAAAAGGTTACGTATAGTCAAGTATAAAGGTAATGATGCCAAACAAGGAACAGTTCGACAACGAATTTGTGTCAGAAAACCTTTTTTATTGCAAATGTTGAATGATTAGTATGCAATGATAATTTGTGGCAGGGCATCGTCAATAAAACTGCGAATTCTTTGAGCTTCTTGCACCTGAAGATCTTGGAGTTCGAGTTCCAGTTTAACGTAACGTATTCGATTCTTAAGTAACGTATATATCATAATTAATCCCCACGATGCGAATAGCAGTTACGTGTCCCAGTTGTAGACTCACATTGAACCATAATAATAATGACAATAAGTAGATTAACAGCGCATGCTTCCATGCACCAAGACATGCAGTGTATGAATATGCAATCTGTATTCAATATTTGACCATACGGACTATATTGGTACTCAATTACTACCTCCTGGCGCATATTTAGACATATACTTGAAGACTACCCATCATAACATCCCATCAAGCATAGACGTAATGAAACGAACCAGCACCTACAATCGCCGTATCGCAATTAACAGGTGCGTGCGTGCAATGGACATCCGGTCAAAGATACGTTCGAAGCTAACCCTCTCTGTGGGTTTCGTGAACGTGTCTGGGTTCTATGTATTATGCATGCAGGCTGACAGTTAACGGATGCCATTACGGAACAGCAGGTGAGAGTCAGGGTACGGTATTCCGCTGACGGTGTGACATTGCGTGAAGGATTGCCTCTCCACAAAGTGGTTAATGCGACATCGGATGGGAGAGCTCAGAGGTCACGCCAGGACTGTGTCATGTCTAATATAGAAATCCAATTACGATTTCAGACGGATGGATGATTGGAGTTTCATGATGGCAAGCAAGCACGAGCTGGGTACCCTTTCACGAAGGTATCTTAAATCCACTAAGAAGCCGTAACATCTTCTTTGCTGATAGCTAATACACAGCAAAGAGAGTGAATTGGTCTCTTAGCGGATAAGAGAGCTTTGTGATAGGATACCCTGTTGATTATTTCAAATAGTAAGGTTTTCGAACAGTATGTTTATATTAGAACTATAAGGCGGCTCTGAAAATTACGCTGAATTACTTCCAAAATGAATTTAAAGCATGTGTTTAATATGTACACACACACACACACACACACACACACACACACAAACACAAACACACACATACACACAGACACACACACATACATACATACATACATACAAAAATAGAAAGAAAGGAAAAAGTAATAATATTTACACCCTCAAGGCGTGTCATGGAGTAAACATGAAACATGTACAATAGTGTAAGATTGCAATAGAAAGTAGACAGAGAATCCAATCTACTCGGGTGTATATGTTGATATACTCTAGTATTAGATCAACACATTTCTTGCCTTTCCTACAAAGTATTTTTAATATCACTCTGGGCCAGAGGATGCTAGTAATAGATAAAGAGAACTTTTCACATTACAAATATCATCAATGAAGTACTTTTAGAGATATTGACATAATGTCTTCACAGCCATGAGTGAAACAAAAGACCCGTCTATTACGACTACAAAGCACGGAAACGTCAGTAAACCTTCTTCAGGAGGATTCCGCACTTAAAATCTCAAGGGGGTAAATCAATACTATAGCAGAACTAAACATTCGTGTAGGTGGGTTTTTTCCCTCTAGCAAAGAATGGCGCAATAACACATTCTTATTTATTCATACATAAATTATGGCACTGAAAATTGGTACTTACAATAATACATCATTATTTATTCATACATTATTTATGGCACTGACTATTGGTACTTACTATTGTCTTGGTGGGTATTTCATAAGGGAATTAGTCTACCACTATACAATTGATATTCCTCGACCGTAACAATGGATGTGCCGAACTCTACTCTCAGGAACTACTTTCTACAAGATCTTTGTTTGGCGTAATCTGAACTTCCTCTAACCTTACGATGAAATATATACTTTTTCACACCGCATCTTAAGTTGATCAGTGTGTAGATGACAGGATTGGTTGGGTGATAATCGGTCTTTTAACGTATGGATGGTTTGCTCCTTTTAAGTAGAGAACTCGGTAGAGAGGAAACATATAGTGTTGCCATGGAAGAACAACAAATAGGCCTACTGCATAACAGAAACAACGGACATCATAGAAATGATTACAAAGATTGTCCAGAATACAAATGTAGCAATACTTGTCAGCATGTTTACATTTTAATAGATTACACGATAAACACATCGATTTAAATGACTACTGTATAGCTCTAATATTTTTATTTTTATCTATTAAAACTTCCATCCGGGTTCCTGGTGTGTCTATGTTAATGCAGTGTGAGAACTGGGTACCCGGATATTAAGCTTTCAGCTCGTTGAAACCATGAAGTGAATTATTTTTTTTATATTTTTTTTAATATCTGATTAGCTGTAGTCGAGTTGCCAGGGGCGCAATTCTTTGGGCTACGGTACTATAGATACAATATACCCCATCAGATACTTTGAACAAGGTCTGTTGTGCTTTCATCGAAGTAACACAAATGTCATTGCCTCGGAAACCAATCGACTGGAAAGTTGTTTGGGTTAGGGTCTGTCCGCGGAAAGTGATTTTTAAATTAGTCATGGATAATAAATTGACTATGGATTAACTAATCCTGCATGAAATCATTGTTCTTGTGGACCTACACGAACATCAGAACTATGAACAGCAATTTCATTTCATATCTCTTGGGACTTTTTCCGACATGCAATGCATTCTATTAACATTCTATAAAAGCCTTCGATCTTTATAACAATAACGTTTCCAAATATAAACCTATGCAATCCACCACTATAAGCGACCAGTATATAAATTAGCATATATATATTTAGTGA
>JAUTBV010117499.1:0-29530 GCA_032361325.1 Lepetodrilus fucensis
TGTTCTGTAGCAGACGGCTTTCAAAGTGATGACATTTGACGTAAAAATATCACAATCGATGTACGTGCAGTACATTCGCGAAAAACTGTGTGCAAAGTTAGGTAACGATTATTAGAGACTAACGAATATAGGATGTCCGACCATACTTATCATGTTCATGGTGACTTGTAACATGTGTAAGGTAACAACTTCAAATGCCAAAGACTGCGAATAATTATATTATTAATTTTATCCAGATCTTGAAGCTATAATGTACAATAAACATAAACATTTAAAAATATTCAAATTACTCCAGAGCCATGTGCATGGATAAATATTAACTAAGGTATTGTAACCAATTACGGTACCTGATATACTTCTAAGTCAACAATATTGAAGAAAGTGGGCTCAGGATTGTTAAAAGTCTGGATTTATTCATGTGACATGTTGGAAGTACTGTATTTTAATATTACTGACCATGAAATCCAGTTTGACCATGAAATCCTGTCTGACCAGCTGTGAGTGACCTACCGGCTATTGACCAGTAGTTAGCTTGACCTCTCCATATCTCATGTATCTACATGCTAAGCTAGGAACAGTGTGTGTTGGATTATATTCCATCTGGTTTATGAAGAAACCAGGCCCTAAGGCTATGAAAACTTTTAATTTGTATGTACTGTATTATCATGTAAATTTACTGGTTTGTGTTCACCTGTGTTCAAAGGTAGAAATGTTGTGCCGCATGTTATATAACCTTCCCATTGAATTTAAATATCAAAACTTTAATTTAGTTTAAATCTAAATTATTAAAACTACGACAAATTAAAAGCTAAATATTTTCAAACAACAACAAATTTAAATCTACAAAGTTACATACAGGCTAATTAGTAATTATTCCATCATTTAGTGAAGTTCACTTACAATTAGCATATACAACTACTAACTAATTGCCTAGTAATCTGGCTTAGATGCAGTCTTCTCAGATCTGGTTGTTTTGTTATCAGCTAAACAACAGATCATCACAAGGCCACTGTTACACAATTAACCCCCTATTGGTCTCATTTGCATAGAGGGATGAATTATCCTTAATCCATGGGATTTTCTCATGTATATAGATCGCTGTAGAGTTACTCTGGTTACTCTTGTAGCTGAGGTATGTTTTAGATGTAATAACTGTTGCTTAAGGACTATAATAATATACATTTTCAGATAATTATGTTCAGGGCTTGTTTGTTTTGAAACAAGTGTTGATAATTTTACTGACATTTATTTGTTAATATATGGTTGGCATTGTAAAGTGATTTCAACATTTCTAATTCATAAAATAAAATAAATATCTGAATATTGCTGAAACAGAATATATTAATCTACTCTCATATTTTACATCGTAATTGACAATATTTTTTATTAACGATTGAAAGTTCATAAACAAAATTGTATTCATGATTGACTATTCAATTATTCATCGTTTATTGTTTGTCATCAGTAGACTATTTATTATAATTTATTTGTGATATATTCATCAGTTCATCACCGACTATTTATTGTTTGTTCAGCAATAGAATATATAAATCACTTTATTTTCGCAGTTTGTGAAAGTAAACTCCACACAGCACGAGGCATGGAGGATGAGGAGCTGCGTGAAGCTTGTGGAGTGTTCGGTTGTGTGGCAACGGGCACGTGGCCCACACAGTTGGATATCGCCCACATCATCCACCTGGGCTTGGTGGGTCTGCAACACAGGTGGGTCTACAACCAGCTGACAACCACAGGTGGGAGGGCAACAACAAAAAACAGGTTCAAATCCCGCGCTGGGACCCGGCATCAATGTTTGCGAAAGTTACTTTTCTGATGCAATATTGATAGGATGCACTGTAGAGTGGAAATGTAGTTATTCATCCTTGGTCTTGTCAGTACCAGCCAGTGCTTGCAGGTTTACTACAATATTCAGTGTTACAGATGTTGCAGGTTTCTTCTTACCCTAAACTGACAAGTCGTGATATCAGTGAAAGATTCTAGAAAGCGATTCTAAACCCCAATTAAAAAATAATTTACACATCCCTCACCCTCATCTCTGCATTCCACAGGTGGGTCTACAACCAGCTGACAATACAGGTGGGAGGGCAACAATAAATATGCACTATTTACAACAATGTATTTATAGCACAATACAGATCAATACAATGTATCTATATTGCAACAATGTATTTGTAGAACAATACAGAGCAATACAATGTACTAGTATCTAAATTGTAACAATGTTTTTTATAAAACAATACAGCATAATATAATGTATCTATATTGCAACACTATGTATTGGCCAATTATATCCATAAATTGTAACAATGTATTTATAAAATAATACAGAATAATAGAATGTATATATATTGCAACATTGTGTTTATTGAACAATTAACATTAAGTAAGTTGTAGTTACCACATTCTTTTATCAGTATTATGTATGATACTCCAGTAAGGCATTGTTGTTGAGTAACAGGTGAATAAGCATGAGGGCGGAGTAATTATAACTAGTCTATGTATCAGTTTTTAAATGCATGTAATCATAGTAATACTGTTCATAAATAAATTAGGGGCGGGCAAGCCTGGATAACAATACTGATTGATTCACTAACCATTTCCCTTCAACGTTGCCCTGCATACATATTTTCTCAAGTCGTACCACCTCATGTTCATACCATATCATGGTCATACCATCTCATGTTCATACCATATCATGGTCATACCATCTCATGTTCATACCATATCATGGTCATACCATCTCATGGTCATACCATCTCATGGTCATACCATCTCATGTTCATACCATATCATGGTCATACCATCTCATGGTCATACCATATCATGGTCATACCATATCATGTTCATACCATATCATGGTCATACCATCTCATGGTCATACCATCTCATGGGCATACAAACTCATGGCCATACAGTCTCAAAGGTCATAGCACCTCATGGTCATAGTACCTCATGGTCATGCCATTTCATGGTCATACCATCTCGTGGTCGTACTGTCTCATGGTCATAGTCTCCCAAGACTAGAAAGTGATAAACTCCTTTTTGTGTAGTGATAATTGTAGTGTTATTTAGCATCCAACTTTGAACATTAACATTAGCAAAGGACATTATATATTTTCCTAATAATTAGTATTGATTAGGTTATTCTAATTATTCAATATGGTGTAGCCATGGTAACCATTGCAAACCATGAAAAACTGCTAAGAAACGGTCAGATATAATGCAAGTTTTCAGAAGAACGCACAATCCACAATGTTGATTACCAAAATATTATTCTGCAGTCCAAATAGACACAACAAATATTACATATTGGCTTGAAACTGTTTTCTATGTCAACAAGACCAATGAAGAAAAGATGCATAATTTTCATAATTTTGTTATCATAGATTTTCATAGACAAAAATGTACACAAACATACATACAAAATTAAAAAGAAAAACTGTATTTATTTTTGAATATACATTATTTACTTTTATTTCATCATTTTGTTTTGAACTCGTACAAAATCGGCCATTGGTGACCATGTTCTGCTGTGGTCTGCCTACAGGGGTCAGGAGAGTGCTGGCATGGTGACCAGTATGGGGAACGGCCGGACACGCCAGAAGAAAGGCATGGGCTACGTGGGCAGCATCTTCTCTGAGGAGGACCTCACCAAGCTGAAGGGCTGTCTGGGCGTAGGTACGTAGTCCAGTGTCTGTTGTCAGTGCGGTATAGTAATCATATAGGTTAACTTAGAGCAGTGGAAAGTTTCCAGGTTCAAATCCTGGCCCGATGGCTCAGCATCAATGTTCACGAAAGTTACTGTTCTGATGCAATATTGATAGGATACACTGTCTGTAGAGTGGCAATACAGTTATCATCCTTGGTCTTGTCAGTACCAGCTGGTGCTCACAGGTTTACTGCAACATTCAGTGCTACAGATGTTGTGAGTTTCCTCCTGCCCTAAATTGACAAGTTGTGATATTAGTGAAAGAATCTAGAAAGCGATTCTAAATCACAATTTATAAGAAAAAGAAAAATTGGTAATAGCGGTGGTAGACAGGGCTCGACGTACAAGGGGCAAGTTAAATTGTACTGCGAGTCTCCGAAGATTTCTGGGTGGACAGTACACTCACATAAGTCCACAATTGGTCTATAGAAATAGATGGATGCTGTGCAGCCTCGCTGCGATAAGTGGACTTATCACTGATAAGTATAGTCGTCGCCTATGGGTGAACAATTTCCGCCGCGACGTAAAATGTCAATTCTCTCAATCATTGATAATTATCAGCCACCAAGAAAATATCTTTGTCCGGACAACCATTCCGGAGTTGGGCATGGTAAACATTACCCCGAATACCACATGTTCTGAAACACAAAACAAGTATATGTTAGGACATGATTGTCAGAAGTTTTGGAATGAATGTTTTTCTCCACTTTCAGGCCACACCCGTTATTCTACCCATGGTGCCTCGGAGCTGGTAAACATCCAGCCGTTCGTGGTGGAGACAATACACGGACTGATCACTGTGGCGCACAACGGAGAACTCGTCAATGCCGCCGCACTCAAGAAAGAGGTATGTTGGTTAAAAAGACACGTACATATATGTGATTTTACCTGTGCCTATTATTGGTCATATGTAATATATTGAGCATTATTTGCAAGAATTTACGCTTCAGGCATTTTACTTGACGGATATAAACAATCATTTGTTTTGAAAATGAGGCTGAACATGATGTCACTTGGATAACATCACATGTCAACATTGCAATAGTCCTGTTAATAATCTATGTATCTAGGATAGGATCTAGACAAATGAAGATGATCGGGTATCGGATCTGAAAATGATAGTTTGTGTGTTTTGACAGGTGTTGCTGCATGGTGTAGGTTTGTCCACAGGGTCGGACAGTGAACTGATCACACAGCTACTGACCAGGACGCCCGACTGTGGTGAGCCTGATGGTGTCAACTGGGTGGGCAGGTAGGGACACTTGACTACTCCACTCGTTTCCTTCTTAAATAGAAATAATCTCAGCTGTTCTTTCTGCCACCGGCTGAGCCGAACTGGCAGCCACCTTTAACCCGGCAAACGCGCTCGTTTGCCCAATTTCTTACCCATAATTCCACATTCGCAACCGCCGGATATGTAAATTTACCCACTTCCTGCTGCACATTCAGAATCAAGGCACTGATGTCCAAGGCTCCGACGTCCTATGCTCTGGTGGTGATGCACCGCGACAAGCTGTACGCTGTCAGAGATCCATACGGGAACCGACCGCTGTGCATCGGGAAACTGATGCCAGCCGCCGTACTACAGGGTGAGTGAGAACCGCTAGACATCCTTGGTCTGTCAGTACCAGTCGGTGCTCGCAGGTTTACTACAACACTCAGCGCTACTATGGATGTTGCAGGTTTCCTCCTGCCATAAACTGACAAGTCGTGATATTAGTGAAAGAATCTAGAAAGCGACTCTAAACCCCAATATAAAAAAAAAAGGAAAAAAAGAGAAGAGAATAGCTAGGCTGAATGGAACCACTGTTACTTGGCGGACCATCCTTTCACTGTAGAATAGCATCTGGATTACTCCAAACACACCGTTTTACCATAGAAATGAAAGCAGACAGGAACCTGTTATTTGTGGAACTAGCTGTTTTATGAGTGAAGTAATTTTGAAATACTGGGATGTTACTTTCACTGTAGAACAGCGTCCTGAGTACTCCGAACACATCGTTTTGTCAAAGAAACGAAAACCACGCAATGTTCAGAACAAGCTGTTTTATAAGTAAAATGATTTTGAAAAATACCATAATAAACATAAAATCGAGGTTTCGAAAAAGCCCAAACTATTCAGTGTAACAGGACATCCAGATTGAAGTTTGACATGTACAAAGTGTTTTCTGTTTCCAGGCAAGACCGAGATCCGAGATGAGGATGTGGAGGGATGGCTGGTGTCCTCCGAGTCCTGTACATTCCACTCAGTCGGAGCACGGTACCACCGGGAGGTCCTACCAGGTATACTACTGTCATATGAGTCATATGACTGTCTAATGCCACTGTCATATTACTTCTCTGACTCTACTGTCATATTATGGTCTGATAGTACTGTTGTAAGACTGTCTGACACTACTGCCATATTACTGTCTAACACTACTGTCATATTACTTCTCTGATACTACTGTCATATTATTGTCTGATATAGTACTGTTGTATGACTGTCTAACACTACTGTCATATGATTGTCTAATGCTACTGTCATATTACTTGTCTGACACTACTGTCATATGACTGTTTGATAGTACTGTTGTATGACTGTCTGATAGTACTACCATGTGACTGTCTGACACTGTCTAATGCTACTGTCATATTACTTCTCTGACACTACTGTCATATTATTGTCTGATAGGACTGTTGTATGACTGTCTAACACTACTGTCATATGATTGTCTAATGATACTGTCATATTACTTGTCTGACACTACTGTCATATGACTGTCTGGTAGTACTGTTGTATGACTGTCTGATAGTACTGTCATGTGACTGTCTGATACTATCATGTCATATGACTGTCAAACACTACTGTCATACGACACTATTGTGTCTTTGGCTGACTGCTATAGAGACCCTCTCGAGTACTGTGGTATGACCAGATTAATAGTAATAATCAAAGGTTCCAGGTTCAAATCCCGCTCCAGGGGCCCAGCATCAATGTTTGGGAAAGTTGCCTTTCTGATGCGATATTGTTAGGATGCTACAAATGTTGCGGGTTTCCTCCTGCCCTAAACTTACAATTTGTGATAATTTAGTGAAAGATTCTAGAAAGCGACTTTAATTAAACCCCAATTAAAAAAAAAAAAAATAGTAATGTTAATACTTGAATGGCACCAAATCCATATGCTAGAATGGACTACATATTATAACTGTGAGTATAAATGTTCAATGGATCTGTATTTTCAGGTGAGATAGTTGAGATCAGTAGAGATGGCGTCAAGTCCTGTGACATCGTCCCTCGCTCCAGCAGTGGCCCTTCGGCGTTCTGCATATTTGAGTACGTCTACTTCGCCAGACCTGACAGCATATTCGAAGGTGAGGGATGTGTAGATTTTGCCTGCGTTTCATGAAAGGGCCGTACTTTATATTTCATCACTAATTTGCATGTTAATTTATTATTTACAAAAATATATTGAGAATTGTGTTGTAGTACACCCTTTATATTAAGCAAATATGAAAGGGCGGTACTTTATATTGCATCACTAATTTGCAAATTTTGTTGTATTACACCCTTTTAAGTAATTTGCAAAATTGAAAAGTCATGATAAAATAAAATAAAATGTGCAAATATAAAATAATAAGAAATTAATGGTTTTGTTGTATTTCCCCCACCCCCCAGATCAGCTGGTGTACCGGGTAAGGCAGCGGTGTGGGGAGATGCTGGCCAAGGAAGCACCTGTGGACGTCGACCTCGTCAGCACCGTCCCCGAGTCGGCCACACCCGCGGCCATGGAGTACGCTCGGACGGTAAGTACGATTGACAACAAACAACATCTGTCAGTCAATGTCATAATGGGGAGACTGCTGTAGTCTAGAAAGGGACGTAATGTGCAATGGTAGAGTATTTGGACTATGGAAGCAAAGGTCCCGGGTTCAAATCCAGTTCCTGGAGCCCGGCATCAAAGTTCCCGAAAGTTACATTTCTGACGTGATCTTGATAGGATGTGCTGTCTGTACCATGGCATGCAGTTATTTGTCTGTCAGTACCAGCCAGTGCTCACAGGTTTACTGAACATTCAGTGCTATGGATGTTGTGGGTTTTCTCCCACCCTACTACTGACAAGTCATGATATTATGTGAAATAATCTTGAAGGTGGCTCTAAGCCCCAATTTAAAAAAAGGTAGGTTAGCACATTACATCCTATCACAAAGCTGTTCTATCCACTAAGATACCACAGTACTGTCATGTCCACTAAGATACCGCAGTACTGTCATATCCACTAAGATACCACAGTACTGTCATATCTATCTATTATTGACTGCTGCGAGAGTTCTATGGCCTCTTAATGACTACAAGAGCTTTATGTCTCTTCCTATAATTTACCATTAACATTCTATATTCCTGTGTAAAAGGGTGAGATAATGCCCCTAATGGTCTCAATCAAGCCCCGAGATTACTAAACCTTCCTGAAAACAATGTTATCCTCAACTCAGAGTTTTGTTCATAAAATCATGTCAATTTTGAGCTTGAGCACGAAATCGTACTCAGAAAATTTCGTAATCTCTGGGCCAGAGGGGTTACCCCGGACTCATAATCCAACAACTCAGATTTGAATCCCAGGATCGATAGTTCCTTTGACACCTGTATCAACGTTAGAAATGAATATATTAAATTACCATTTCAGCTTGGAATTCCATACCAAGAGGTGCTGTGTAAGAACCGATATGTAGGGAGAACGTTCATCCAACCCAGTAGTCGACTGCGGCAACTGGGCGTGGCCAAGAAGTTCGGTCCGTTGATAGACAACTTCAAGGACAAGAAGATCGTGCTGCTTGATGACTCCATTGTTAGAGGACACACCATGAGGGCCATCGTCAGACTGCTAAAAACATCGGGCGCCAAGGAGGTGAGGAGGGTGTTCCAATTCTGTTGATTCCATTCCTTAGGTTCATTATAGTATGCACAGGAATTAAATAGTTAATTTTATTATTTTCTATAAAAAAATCTTTTTTAAATAACAAATTATTATTCCAATGGCAGATCTATAATATTTAGAAGTAAGCAGGCATGGCAATTTTTCATGGATCCGTGATTTCATGGATGCCGATTTATTTGTCCAGGTGTCGATTATTTTCCATAGATGTGGCTTGGTGCCCCTCCTAATTCATTCTTGTAGTCATATATTTGCGATATTCATTTCAGGTTCACATCAGAGTGGCCTCCCCTCCCATTCGGTACCCATGCTACATGGGCATCAATATTCCAACCAAGGAGGAGCTTGTTGCTAACCAGATGCCGATGGATAAGATTGCAGACTACTTTGGTAAGACCATGTGAAATTATGCTTACATCCCATTTTTAGATCAAGACTTGGTTATGGAGACAATTTATTGCAAAGCATTGTACCAATGTTTAAACATAAACATAAATATAAACATAAACATAATAATACTACTACTACTACTAATAATAATAATAAATTAATAATAATAATATAATAATAATAATAAATTAATAATAATAATAATAATAATAATAATAATAATAATAATTTATAATAATAATAATAATAATTTAAATAATAATAATAATAATAATAATGAAACCTTGGTCTGTCAGTACCAGCCTGTGTAATTTAATCGATATATTTCGGTATTTCCTAATGATTAACCTGTTATTTCTCTACACAGGTGCCGACAGCTTGCACTACTTGACAGTAGAAGGGTTACAGAAGGCTGTAGAGGAAGGGATTAAGGACAGAGGGACGGAGCACGGACATTGCACTGCGTGTCTCACAGGGAACTATCCTACCAAGCTGGACTGGTAGGAGACAGCAGGACCACTCAGGACATCTGAGGACCATTGTACCCACTGCTAGAGCCGTAGCTCTAATGTAGCAGTTCTCTAGGATTCCTACATATACTGTTCCACATAATAATTGTGAAGCTACAATTCTTGAGATCAAATTTTATGAGAGGTCTGAGGCAACTTTTCATATAATATTCATATCATTGGTGATGTTAATAATATTATTTTATTTATTCAAATTAAATAAATAATGGCCTCCATACGTCTAATAATTTATTCTAATTTATTACTGATTTTGGCTCAACCATCATGTTGCCGTCTGGATATCAGTCGACAAGAAGGGATATAACTCTGAATAATTTTCAAATCATTTCACCATTTCACAAGGTTAAAATTCCAAATTTTTGGGACAGCCTTACAATCACCCCCGGTTGTTTTGTGGAACGTAGCTCTTTCATTATGAGAATCATAACAGTGATTTTAGGGACGATGCAAGTCATAAACTGAGGTTGTATGGAACAGAGGTCTCCACATGCTACGTTTGACTGTCTCCTTGCTAGTTCTATGTGAACTTCAGGAGCCAATAAACAGAACGAACAGACATGAGCTACATCCCCTCGAAATGTCCCTTTATCATGGAAATGGTTAAACATGCAGTGGATTGATTTAACCCTCAATTGAAAGGGTTAAACATGGCGTGTTTTGATCCAAAATATCCGTTGACATTTCATGGTTTCACAATGTTATTATCTGCATAATGCTCACCTTGCAAGGTATTGTTTGTTAGACACTTCCCACAGTATATCTGTATTCTGATTGGCTGATGGTTATTATTGCTACCTTCTGTATTCTGATTGGCTGATGAGTAATATTACTACCTGGGAGACTGACCAATCGTGATAGGTCAATTCATTCAGGTTCAACAGAAATCATGTTCCAACATGTTAATCAAATTTGGTACATGTATCAATGTTACTCTTTGTTATATAGATAATGTTAAGTTTCATCCTTACTTTATTAATTAGGGTTCAAATGGGTAAATTGAATTAAGTTTGACATATGTCTTGAGCAATTGATTTTACTATCCAGGGGCCATGTTCCATAAGGTATTATATTTTTAACGATATCGTAAAGGTCTTCGACAAAGGGTTAACAATGTTTTTATGTAAACATGGCCCCAGTCCCAGGTTGATCTACATCCGATGATATGACAATGCTGTACCTGGGCTGCAATACTTATCACTACAAAGTGCTACATAGCCCTACAGTAGCCGTTCAGTCAACACATCATAGCACTACGGAGCACTACTTTTTACTTTGGCTTTTATGCCCGTAGTGTTTTGTAGGAAATAGTAAAAAAAGAAATACACGAGGGAATTAACTGCACACATGCACAGACCAATTTCCTGCTATTTCCCTAAAAAAATTGTTCAGCCAGCCACTACATTGTAGACAAGTAGCAGAGTGTAATGTATAAAATTGTATTGTGTCCTGAACACAGCCCTGCTCTCCATAATAGTAAAGGGAGACAACTGATCTAATCTCTGAACAATACGGATAACAGTGTACATTTATTGTGATATGAAGCAAAGTTGTATTAAATGGAAATTGTTATATATGGAAATATATATGCAATATTGTTGGTTTTTATGAAGATTTTGTTGTTAATGTGGCAGCAATTCATTGTACCTCGAGTAAAGTGTTGTAGATACCACCATTGCCATAGTAACTGCCCTTTTTGATTGTCTTGAAAATGTCGTCAACAGTTTAGCTCATATACTCAGTTCATTTGTAAATGCAGATACTCAAATACGACTGATGTCTATAATTCACTATTGTTTTATATCAATGTCAAGATATTCTCTTAGCTACACAAATGTTGGCCATTGCTACAAGTATTGATACTGTACAAGTGGCACATTCATGGCTGGTTGTATCCAAAATATCAAGCAATTTTATTGGTCACTGATCAAAACTAGTACTCTGACATAATTTCTCACATTTTGCTCTATTGAAGAGTATTATGGCTAATTGAGACCCAATTTTTCAAATACGATTAAGGATTATGTTCATCAATCAATATATTATTAACAGATAATATTTGGAAACCGATAATCTATCATTAACAGCTTATCTATTATTTCCTGTAACATAGACAAGTATTTGTTTTATAAAATAGATTAATGGGTTGTTTTATTTTTTGTGTGTGTTTTTTTTTAACCAGTGTAGCCAGTAGTGGAATGAGATTAGAAAAAAGTGTGGAATCAAAATGAATCTCACAATATCCATGACGCCTCTCTGTTGATATCTGTAATACCAAACGTTAAACTCCATAATCACTCGCTCACTGATATCTACCTCAATGAAATTCAGATTTGTTTATTGACATGTATGTCATTTCATGAAGAAGCTCTTACGGTATACTCACTGAGACTAGTGAACAAGGAAGTTATGAGAGCACTATGGTCTCTTTGTGGCTACAAGAGCTTTATATAAGATTTCCTGCTATTTTGATACAAAATCCATATTTACATGTGAATTGTGTTTTAGACAAGTTCAGTAGTCACTGCAAAGTAGACAAGATAACCTTTTGTACATTTAGTTGCATATTGTTGCAATTATTTTTTATGGAATCCATAGATTACTGTATATTCCTGTCATGTCCATGACACATTGTTTGAATACTGGTTTTTGGATATTGTATCGTAATCTTCACATCAAGCAATAAAACATCTTGTTATTGAAATTATCAGAATGTCTTTTTGATTTATTTATTTTGTTCGATCTTGACGTGAAGCTGATAACAAATGCTGAATTCTCCCTCAATGAGGGCAGACATAATTGAATGTACTCATTTTACTCTTTTTGTTTTGATTAGCGTGAGTAACATTGTATAGAAGACATCATAGTTCTTTGAATTTTTTTTGTGTTTTTTTTGTGAGTGTTTTTTGTTGTTGATATATACAAAGGGGATCGTTGTATACATGTATACATATACAGTAGACCTTGCATATAACGGCCTCGCATAAACCGGATACTTGCTTGTAATGTCCTAAATCTGAAGTCCTGTCTAACACTAATTACGGCATATGCATATAATGGACAAAAATAGCCGGTTCCAATGAGTACGTTATATGCAAGGTTTACTGTACATATAACTTGGTCCATGTCTGTAGTAGAGACCTTTTCTACTGTGGTTTGAACTGCTTGCAGGTTTACTGCAACATTATACAGGGATAAAAATCGTCTGCTGATTTGAAGCTCTGAGGTTGATCTTGTAAACATGGGGACCTATTCTTGAAACATTCTTACAAACTTCTTGGCCTAAGAACAGTTCATAGCCATGCAATAAGAATCGTTAAGATTGTGTTATTATCGTCCTTAACTGTTTCAACTATAAAAATAGCAAAAATGTGCACTCAAACTTCACCAGATAAACTGGTTCTCGTCCAATTGCGTCATTGCTGACATTGTCAAGTCTTGGGTGAATAGAATGCCGTAATTCAAATGGCACTGTTGCCAATGATTGATGATGGTTGGACATTGATTATCTCAGCACCCAGTGCAATGAATGGTAAGATATTGCCACATATAAAAATGCACTGTTATAAAACAAACAATAAGTCTCTTGTAGCAAAAGAAAATTATTGTATTTTATCACAGATGGAGAAGGCAAGGACGGAACATTTGTATATAATATATCTCAATCATAATACTTCAGATCATTCATAAAACAGTTCACAGTAAATCATGGGGTATGTACAAAGTTTTGTAAAAGTTTAAACATTGATATACAAAACAAAATTAAATATATATAATACAAAATAATGAAAATATGTTTTAAATATACATACATGTATTACAGTATGTACATGATATGAAAGGGTACAAATATTCCATAAATAATGTTACAGAGAAAATAAATATCACAAACTTGTTCATTAAAGATTTCTATGTTCTATTAGCACCCCTGTGTGATGTCATGATGTACCATTATTAACAAGCCAGTTCAGAGTTTCAAATACGTGCAAAATGTGCATGGACGTGTCAAAGGTGAAAGCACATTATAGTATAGTAGAATGTTATTAAAATGCTTAACACAACCACCAGAATACTTTACAGTGGTTGTAATAACATTATAACACAAAATAGATGACAAACACACATTATTAGCACTACAGTGGCTGATCAGACAGGTGTTGTTCATGTGCTTTCACCTCTGATACGCACACACATATTCTTTGCATATTTGAAACTCCGAGCTGGCTTGGCTTATTGAAAACTGATATTGTGTGCGTTGACATTCAGGATGTTACTTTACATTTATTAAACAGTCTTTATTGTAAATTACCATTTCATGGGTAATGCAAACATATTTTTTTTATTGAAAATGCAAATAAAACTAAATGTATGTACCGGTACTATATAACTATATAACGTAAAGAATTGCCTCACAAGTTCTTGGTAAACTGCTAATCTAGAATCAAGGAAGGCATTGTGCTTACATTCCAATATGAAACACAGTAACATTGTTCAAACATTCACATGTTTTCTATTTTATAGAAAAATTAATTTTGGGTTAAATATGTTTTGTCTTCACTGGCCATATCACAACACAGCTATATACATATCACAAAGGTCAAAGGACGTACAGTAATTATGCTCTGGCTGAAGATTAATAATTGGAATGTATGCTGTACTTTACTAATTAGTAGTACAGTAATTACTAGCCAGAATACACTTTAATTATTGCTGCAAACTACTCCTGAATACAGATATTTCACTGCATTCATAACCCTCTTCCTGCTGGATTAGACCCAGGAACTGCTCTCTGCTTGCTACTCTAGCATGGAGAGGGTTAAAGTAGCTTTGGGAGTCTCTAATTTTCCTCTATTTTATGTGTATGTGTTGATAGTGTAAATTTTTGTTTCAATGTTTTTCTGAGCCATTCCTGTAAAAATTTGATATAAAAATTTGACTCAATAAGGTCAAGGTTTGACTCAATAAGGTCAAGGTTTGACTCAATAAGGTCAAAATTTGACTCAATAAGGTTGAAAATGGCAACATCTATACTGGCAGAGGTTTTCATTTCGATGGCATGTAACTGTTGACTAGCTACTACACTGAAAGAGCAAACTGAACAATCGTACATATATGTTAATAGGTGTATCACAGATATAACAAGCTAGGGATATACATATTTACAGAAATTAATTCCTACACCAGCCAACATGCAAAGAGACTCTTACGAAAGAAATCTCTTTCTTTAATACCGACCAACTATACTCAACAAAATTCTTTAAGCGCCAGCAACCATTTTGGACATATACAATTAGGTTTACATTATTTTAACGACCAATAATTTCCAAACATTCACAAGTTCCATGTACACTTCAAGAACTTGTAGATTCATTGGATGAAGAATGGCACCAAATTCCTTAATCCATGGTCTGGAATTTGGTGGAAAACCTCCCCATAAAATACCTGGCGGATCTTAATTTATTTTGTTGAGGATATAACCAAGGACTGTGAAAGGTATATGGCAAATGGTCCTTGAACTTTTGCCAATTAACCATTGTAAAACATTCTGAGCATCATTCCTGGAAGCTCTAATATCCACTATGAGACCATAGTACTCGCGTAAGTGCCATGTAATTAGATATCGCTATGAGAGTGCTAATGGTAGTAGATATGAGAGCTTCCAGAAATGATACCATGGCCAATAGCATTTCCACCACAGGGGTGGATCCAAGGGGGGGCTCACCCAGCTTGCGACCCCCCTAGAATTGGAAAATTTGTTCTATAAACATATATTTTGTATTATGGTGACATTATGAGCCCCCTATAAAATACACTTTGAGCCCCCCCTAACCTGAAAGTCTGGATCCGCCCCTGCACCAATATCATAAAATGGCCCTTTGACTAACAAACCTTGTCCTAATCAATGAAGAAAGCCATCTGATCACCGTTGACGGCGTTGTTTCTTCACATAAAAAGTGCTGTCCTACAAGGCATATCCAGTCGTCTTCAGCTTGAGAAAGATTACGCATTTGATTATGATCCAGTTGTCAAGTTATTTAGTTCAGTGTTAGCAGATGTGGGAGATATGTTAATTTTCTCAGGTTGACATCATGTTGAAGAGACAGATGTGGAAGACGTGTTCAATTTTCTTGGATGGCAATTTTGAAGAGAAGGTGGCAGGGGGTGGCGGAAGGGACTCTAACTATATCACAGAGGTATCAAATGTAGCCCTACCAAACTCACTCTGTTACTCTAACTATATCACAGAGGTATCAAATGTAGCCCTACCAAACTCACTCTGTTATGTTCATTTGGGGAACAGATGTTCACTATTATCTCTCGGCATGAGACAACACATCATAGTTTCGTCAGTACATATGTAGTCCTACAACACCCACTAAAGCTCTATCATGTCAGTTTGGGGTAATATTATGTTCACCATTGTCTCTCGGAGTGAGACAACACATCATATAGTTTCATCAGTTTCGTCCTACCAAACTCAATAAAGCTGTTATGTCCATTTGGGTTTTTATTATATTCACTGTTATCTTTCGTAGTGAGACAACGCATCATAGTTCTGTCAGTATGTATGTAGCCCTACATAATCACTAAAGCTCTGTTGTGTCACATTTAGGGTAATATTATGTTCACTGTTATCTCTCAGAGTGAGACGACACATCATAGTTTCGTCAGTATGTATTCAACGTCTACTGTTAAGCGACACAGATTTCAACCGTTCCCTCAGCTTTTTCCTCTTCTCTTCATCATCTGAATCCTCAAGGATATCTTCTCCCCGTTCCTTCCTCAATCTCGCCTCTTCCTCTCGTTTCTTGATCCGACGTTCGCGTTTCGAGTCGATCACAAGCTTGGCACATATAGCCAATGGTGCCGGTTCCACAAACTCAGTGCCTAGCAACAGGAACAGTAACTCTTAACATTGATTTGTTTGTGGAGTATGGCTTTATATAAAATGTATTATGCAAACATGAACTGCATTTCAGTTACAGTATATTGATTTGAAGATTATACCACTATTAGATATAAAATTATGGAAATATTTTAAATAATCTCAGCATATATTGAGTTAATAGAGATTCACAGTATGTTATATACACTTTCATTGGTGGAAGAACATGAGAAGTTTTCCAAATACATTTATTTTCTAAATATGAGAATATCAGAACTGTCCTGCAAGAAAAGTAGGATTGGTCACCAATGGAAGGAATATTTCTGATGGCGTACCTATGAGTCTGCGAGCTTCTACTCCATCGATGATGGGGTTCATCCACGTGGACATCCGAGTTCCTTCCAACATGGCCGCCGATGGGACGTAGATGTAGAACACAATGTCCAGCACCTCGTTCTTCTTCAGGCCCCGTGTCCTCGAGTTCTTACCTATATTATTTATAAGTTAGCACCACAGTACAGTCACTCACATACAGCAATCTGAATAGGATACAACCATTCCAAACATATCAGCTTCTAGAATGTGTACATATCTGGATTAGGCAGATACTTCTCTTAGTGCATTCCTGGTTGCTTCCAGCATGGAGAGAGTTAAGCAGCAGGTTGACTTCAAGAACATATCAAGCAGCAAGTCGACATTGTGAACATACCTTTAAGCAGCAGGTAAACATTGTGAACTTACTTTTAAGCAGCAGGTAAACATTGTGAACATACCTTTAAGCAGCAGGTAAACATTGTGAACCTACTTTTAAGCAGCAGATCGGCAGCCTCCTCTAGCTCAGTCTGAGATGGGTACAGGTCGCACTCCTTGAAGAACTGATCCAGCTCAGACATCTCCAGCTCTCCACCGAACGCCTTCTTCTCAAACACACTCTCATAACCTGCAGAGTAGCATGGACAAACACCACACGAGTAAGCACTAGATGGACAAACACTACATGAATAACACTGGATAGAACAACACTACAAGAAGAACACCACTTGTTAAACACCACATGAAGAACACTCGATGGAAAATATTACATTTTGTAATTATGGAATTTTGAATTTCCTTGACATTATATTAAAGATGAAAATACAAACTTTGCACTATGAAGACTACGCCGGCAGTATGGCCTCTGCACATGCCTTGCTCTAGATATCCATGATTTTACTTACGTCTTCTCAGATCCATGTATTCGTTCATTTCCTTGAATGTGAAAGGAGTTTTCGGCCTTTCTCTGCCATGCTGCCTCTGGACCCGGGCCACCATTGACTTGTAGTCTTTGACCATCCGCTCAAATGAGAATCCTGACCACACAGCCTGTAAATAACAGCTACATTATCATCGCCATTATTGTCATCGTCATCATTATCATCATTATCATCGTCATCATTATCATCGTCATCATTATCAGTCATAATTAACTGCACAGTTATCGCTTTTGTCAGCATTCAAATTTCATAATTAATAATTTAGCTTTTTGGGTCTGCAAATTTTATGGAAGGCTTCAAACACTGTCGTTGTTCAGTTTAAATATTTTTCATTTGTCATTGGTGTTGCCATTGTATTTATTTATTTATTTTCTGCTTTAGGAATTATAATTGTTGCATTCTCAATATTGAAAGTATGGAAGGTTTAAAGAGATGACATATGCACCTTTCTCTTGAGCTTATCCAGTCTTCTGCGAACCAACCACCCTCTGACTGTTTTCTGTATTTTTAGGGCGTACATGTTGAACTCCTTCTCAGATGGTCCGATCTTCTTTGGATGGTATACTCTACAGACACAGATACATTAAACAACCAACGTCCATAATTCTAGAAGAAAATTACCTTTGAATCTTCAATATATTGTTCAGTTTATTATATTTTGTTTTCTCTAGTGTATTGTTATTATTTTTGAATAGCTGAGAAAAATACACCCATGGTTAGTATAATATAATTAGTTCGAAAATAAATCCAATATTCCATAAGATAAATTCTGGTAAAAATAATAATACATGGATAATAATAATAGTAAGTAATTCACAGTATTTTTTTCCATCGCCATGTTGTTAAAAGGGTATATAGAACTTACTGGTAGATTTCTACATGAGGTCCAATCACCGAGATAGTGGAGGAAGATACATGATGGTTATAAGCATTCCTGAAATAGAACACCCAATGTTGATAGAACTAAACAAAAAAAAGCATAATCCCACATTTTAATTTTTAAAATGGCCATCAACAGTTTTAAAAATGTTAACCATTCTCCTGCCAGAGACGCCATACAGCATGAAAGAAGAAGAGTTAATTCTTGCCCTGGATTGGCACAGGCACTGTTCTTTAGGGCATCTCCGGCATAGAGAGGGTTAAATGGGAAGTGATGGAAAGATATAGAATAGAGTGACACTTAATAAACCAGGCTCCGAGATTACAAATATTTTTTAGTATAATTTCATGCTCAAGTTTAAATAAAATAATGGGATTTTGGAAAATATCTTTTGAGGAGCATGAAAACAATAAACAAAATATGCCCACTCTACTCACTCTCTGGAAATGTTGTCCATTTTGTTCTGTCTCTCCTTTTCTTTCTGGTCCTTTGCTGTCTTATAATTCTCTTCCCACACGATATCGTCAGGGTTACGGCCACGGTTATAAATAGCCTGAGTTCTCTCCACATGCTCACAGTGCTTCCTGAGGTGAATATATATGAAATTGAGGTCAATATATACAAAACTAAGATCAATATATAAATCTGAGGTCAATATGTAAAACTGAGGTAAAAATAAAACAATAAGATCAACATATGAAACTGAGGTCTACTAATTGAGGTCAATATAAAAAAATGACATCAATATACAAAACTGAGATCAATATATAAAACTGAGATCAACATATGAAATTGAGGTCAACATATGAAACGGAGGTACAACCTTCTATGACCAAGAGACCATCATTGCTGGTCCATTTACACAACATTTAATACAAATTATTTCCCATTATATCAAATGTAATTTGTGATTTCAAGGTAGGTACATTAAATACTACATATTGGCATACATACATACACTATAACATAAAATCTATTAGGAACTTTTTTTTAACGTTTCATGTAGGGGATTGGAATGGAGTACATTGTGAAAGTACGAACCTTCGAGATTCCAGTTTAGATCGCTGTTCATCTTCCAACCTTTGTCTCTCGTCACTTAGCAACATCCTGTACTGACCACGTGCAACATAGCCGCGGAAGATTCTAAAAATAATTAAAATAAAATCTAACGAAAATTAAATCTTGCTTCTCTCCAAAACTAAGATTTAAAGATGTGCCATGAAACTGCAAGATTCTTAAAAAATAAGGAACATATTAAAATCGAATTAAAATTAAAATTTAAAATAATTTACACTATTCTCAAATAAACCAGGACACCCGAGGTGAAGGTTTCCTGCAAGGATCCTGTCTGATTTCATTAGGATTCCGAAACAGAACACCTAACTATTTTTGCTGTGTTTGAATTATTATGGTAATTATGGTACTTTACCTCTGTATGTCTACAGCTGCAGCTGCTTCCTTCTGCACCTGTACAGCTTTAGCCAGCTCATCCTGAAACAATACAGCAATTCAATCTGTAAATTAAGTGCAACACACCATTAAAAACTGCCGTAAATTCATTTTTGTATCAAAGTCTGATACTGATAATACTAATTTTCTGAACCAATTGATTCAAAGTTGGGAAAGAACATAATCAAGATACAAGATAGTTTAATTGACCACATGACATGAAACCTTTTTCAACTTTTGTTCACAAATCCCCATATAAAATTTGAGCTTGAGCATGAGCATGAAATCATACTAATGATTTTTTCGTAATATCGGAGCCTGATGTCTATAAACTCACGGGATCAGGTACATGCTTGTAGTGTGCTATAGGTCTGCCCACATGTGCCAGTGACTGATGAGAAGTCTTGGGAGTGGGTGGCTCAGAGGTGTGTTTCGAGTCATGACTGGAATCAATCTTAGGTTGAATCTCTCCTCTTGTTTCTTCACCTCCTTCTGAGATTGCGTTCTCTGTCTCGTGGTCTGTTATGTGGTCTGTCACATGACCTGCGGCCCCAAATTTAACTTGCTTCTCAAGTTCGGACATTTCCCTGTAGTAACTGTCTGATGGCTTCAAGATTGAGGTGGGTCCATCTGGGTGAAGACATCAAGTTACAGAAACATCACAACTTTCCTTCCAGAAGGTCTTGCAGTGAAATGAATTATTGTTTTACGTTATAGAGGGAAGCTTTCACCAATACGTGATAGACAAGGTCTTACAAACATGCTAATTTTGTGTGTGTGAAAGAATAAAACTACATCTGCAATCCATCAACTAGAAATGAGCTCAACGACTCTGGAAACCTCGGAATATATTATATTGGTACAATTGTGCAGCAAGACTGAACTGAAAAGTAATTCTCACCAAAATGGTCGCCCGTCGTTATGGCGATAGTTCTCTCGCGTGTAGGAAGACGACAGACGCGAAGAGATTCCGAGAGTTGCGTGTCTGACCTCGGGGTCAGCATGGGAGGAGCCGACCTTGTCACAATATTCTGACGAAGTTCTTGCACTGGACAATATACATATGCAAATATCAAGGGTCATGAAGAAACTATGATCGTGTCGATGGTAAATTTGTGTTAGTCAATACCAATAGAGGAGTTACGGTATACAGATACTGAAGAAGTGTTATTGTAGAGACGTAAACTTACCGTCGTTAGATTTGTGTCTTCGAGAATTCTGAAAGTCTGAGAAATAGGAAGCAGAGAGTATTAGAAGAGATGTGCACAGTTAGAGATAAAAACAATAACTACAGCAGTGGTGGGTTATTGCAGTGCAGTGTTAAAAAACTCACAAATAATTCATTTTCATTGTTGAAGAACATAGTAACATTTTTGTCTCACTCAAGAATAACAAGAAACTGGATGATACCTTGTAAACGAGTATTTAAAATTGAAGCATTGTTGAAATTGAGAGAATTTCATAGAATTAAACATAATAGTGATCACAATTATGAATACATCTACCAGTATTACTTCGTCGCAAATGGGTGAAAGATTCCCGCAGCGACGTTAAACTCTATATTCACTCACTCACTCACTCACCAGTATTACTAATCAATTGATATTTTCAATAGCGAGCAAATCAAATGTTAGATAAAGTAAAGTATAAGAGGAAGAATATTATCGATGTAAGGAAAATAATTTAATGTGAAATAAGATCAAATAAAAATAAGATTTAACCTATTCTGGCCCCAAGATTATGGTAGTGCTCCTTTCTAGCTGTACTTTCTGTCTGAGACATGCGTGGTTACAAAGGAGCAACACCACACAGTGTACTTTCTGTCCGGGACATGTACCAGTGAAATAGGTGATGCAGACTGCACAGTACACAATCCAACATGGCTGCCACTGGCAATTTACTCTGTGATGTTCTGGCTCACTCCATTCTAAAGAACAGAACATGTACTGAACATGTGACAGAACATTAGAAAGGAGCACTACCTATGACACTTTTTTTTTAGTATATGGTTTCATACTCAACTCAAAGTTTTGTTCACAAATTCTCATATTATACAATTTGAGTTTCAGCATGAACCCATACTCAGTTTCGTAATCTCGGGGCTGAGGTAATTTTCTATGATATGACTCTCCTAGCATACCATGTTCCATGAAATGTCATACCATGTTCCATGAAGTGTCATACCGTGTTCCATGAAGTGTCGTGGACTTTGGACCCTCCTGGCATGGTGTTCCAGCTCCTGGTACATCTGATGACCTCTCGGCGACCTCCCACCATAGGGATTGTACGGGGTGGGTATGGAAGGCGGAGTCCTCACAGGCGGAGCTCGTCGGAAAATCTCATTCTGTCTTCGCGACAACCGGATAGCCGACCCCGACGACCTCTGTCTTGGCATCCTGCCAGCTGACCTTTCAACTTTGGTCGACATCCTCGTGAATTCTGGGTCCTGTTCCTGTTCACCTGAGTTGAACGACGCGACGGTGAAGTGTCCCGAACTGACGAGATTCTTCACAGATCCGCGGTCCTGACGGAGAACCTCATCGCGGTTCTGCTCATCGCTCGGCGTGTAGCTCCATGTGCTGGACTTGGTCAGAACCTGCAGAACATGAAGACTCGCATGAATTATCACATGATGAATTATTTGTTGCTGCTAAGTATCGAAATATGAAGAAATCACTTGTTCAGATTTAGATATCCGACAGGCACGTAGCTGCCTATACACAGATACACATCCACAGTATTTCCCTAGCTAACTTTATTTCTTAAACAAAACATAAACAAATACAGTTACATCACTGTCAAATCCACATTAAAATACCCCTGGCCACCAGTGTTCGAAATTACCGCTGAAAATCTACTGACCCGAATAATGATACAAATAAGAAATGTTTACAAAAATCATGAATTTCTACTGGCCCTTAGGATACCTTTAGCATTGGGAGAAATGGCCGGGCCAGCAGTAATTTCGAACACTGCATGGAACTGATAAAGTGTATGTCCCCAAATGACCAAACATTAAAAAATGTTTGGAACATTACAAGTTAGAATGTCATATAGGATATAAATTGTTCTTATTTGCTTATGTATACCATGTATATACCTAGCTGATACAGTAGAGTTCAAGCATATGTCACCACCATGTGCAAAATAAAATAACAAATGTTACAAGTATGCTTTTAAACTGTATATGAACAAGATGAAGTGGGCTGGGTTTGACACTCAAAACTTGGTAGTAGTATTTTTGCCAAGGAAAGTTAGAAACAACTTCCACATATCATTTACTTATCTAGTTAAATCATCACACTGTCAGGTAATGGTATTGACACATATTATGGTGGTGAACCCTTAGCAATCTGTCTCCGACTGAGATTGAGAATGCCATTTGACATTTGTGATACTATTGTATGTTGAATGATGGAAAAAGAAAAACCTTTGAAATTTGTAATACATACATGTAAACCTTTCGCAAAAGTTTAGACATTTTTATAATTTTCCAAAATACTCATTTTGAGATTATGAAATTTTCTTTTTTGAAGGCTACTAACGATATTGCTACGATTACGATGGCTTTCGGAACATGGCCCCAGAGCTACTATGACTACTGGCCAGATTACTGACATATATTTGTGTTTGTGCAGAAAGACTTCCACTATGAGTACACAGAGTGTGATAGCGGCGGTCTGAGATGGAGAGTCAGTGTACCCACCCACAACAAGTGTGCCGGCGGGGCGCCCAACCCACCCATCCCTGGGAAGGACTGCAGTAAGTAGAACACAGAGCTCTTAGACCGGCAGCCCAGACCCTCCAACTCAAACGAACGAGGTACCAATATCTAAGTATATAGGCATTCAGGTAGTGACATTGGACGTTCAGAAATGGCTTTCTGCCGTTGACCAGCCTCTAGAGCATATATATGTCCCCTGGGCTGACCCAAAAGTGCATATTTTGATGAAAATTTCACATTTTAATGAAAAGTGCATTTCAATAACTACAATGCATAGTTATTGAGATATCATGTCATGAAAATGCACTTTTCATTAAAACGTGAAATATTCATCAAAATATGGATCTTTGGGTCAAACCAGGGGGCATATGCAGAGGCTGGTCACCAGCAGAAAGCCATTTCTGAACATCCGATGTTACTACCTGAATGCCTATTTACAGATATTGTACTTAGATATTGGTACCTCATTCGGGGGTCTGGGCTGCCATTCTATCTCTTTTTCTCTCTCTTTCACTCTCTCTGTCTCTCTTTCACTCTCTCTCTCTCTCTCTCTCACTCTCTCTCTCTCTCTCTCTCTGATTGGCAGAGGAAAACTACATATTTCTGTGGTTTGTCACACGTGCCACATCCTCCATATATCTGTTTGAGTCTCTTTATCAACCTAAGTCCTTACACGTAGTGATATTAGCAGGCTTATAGCATGTAAGTCCTCATGTAACATGTTCTAGTTATCCTGGTTAGTCTCATGAGGCTGCAGGCTGGTAATGGAAGGGAAGGGCTGTCTGTAGTTGAGGAGGTCTATAGGCCAGTGTAGTCTAGCTTTGCCATGAGCCAGCTGGTAATACGTTAACTCCAAACTTCCTTTATGTCAATCAAGCAGATCAATATTAACCTTCTCTCTGCTGGCAGCAACACGAGGTACACTATTGAACAGAGAGCATGAATAACACAGCAGAAAAGGGGTTAAAGTTACACCATTTTTTGTATATAATGGTTTGCGGATTTACCAACATTTTTCAAAAACTGGCTGATAGAAAGTAAATGACATAATGATGTTAACCTTCTCACTGCTGCAAGCATACAGTATATATATATATATATATATATATATATATATATATGCCCAGTATATATATATGCTCAAACACATGCACAATTGAAAAATTCAACAGAGGTTATTATAAGGTGTGTATTACAATATTAATTTATTTAATCTGTAATCTCTCATATTTTCATGACTGGCAGTGTGTATATAGCATGGTAATACCTGAAACATGCTTTCCATGCAACATATTTTATGTCAACATGTAGCAGATTGAGTGACATTTATTTATACTGGCATTTCTATCTGGACAGATGATGAATAATTTCCTATTAATTGTCACACTTGGTGCAGGTTTTATTGATTTTCGTAGGAGTCTAGGACAACAGCTGTTGGTGAACTTAGTATTACATGTACAGGGCAGCTGAGGTCATCATTGGTGGTTTTTTTTAGAATAAACGTGTCTGTCTGTATGTCATGTCAATAGATTTTATGTCATGTCAATATTTTTTATAGAATTTTCATGTTGACATTGAAAATTGACTTCAAATTACATTAATTTAGATGAAACTCAATATCTGGTGGTTTTTGTGTCATTGTGTCATAGACACTGTTGTTGGTTGTGCTACAGTAATAGTCAAGGTAATGAATTTGATAGGAATATTTTCAGTTATGAACCATGAACTTTATATATCTTCAGTTATTGCACTTGCATGGAAATCGTTTGCCAAGATAACAAATACAGAACTTTGAAGTTTATATTTAAGTTATTCAAAATCATTAGTAATTCCCCTGAACTGATAATCATGTTAAATAATAGAAAATTTGATATAATATATATTTTTCAAACATCAAAGGGCCTATTCTCGAAACGTACTTACAGACTTCTTAGCCTAAGAACAGTTCGTAGATAAGAATTGATATGATTATCTTACGATAGTAAGAACATTTTGAGAATAGGCCCCCTGTTTCTTCCAGTTGTCTCATCTTTGTTAAAAATTAGCAATACACATGTTCTTCAGGGCACCTTTTGTATCCACTAAAAGACAATGGCATGCTCGTAGTAATAAATGCAAAAGATAGACACACGAGTGCTATAGTCTCTTATTATGGATCATATTTACTACAAATAGTGGATACGGTAGATACATGTAAAAGGGCCCAGGCTTGATTAGTTTGAATTGTGTTTTTATTTTATGTTGATTTGAATTGGTGGTTTAGATGCGGCTTTCTTTCTTCAGCCTTTACGTGTGCTGCTGGGCAGTTCCTGGACATTCAGGGTGACCAGGAGTGCCACCCGTGTCCGGCAGGGACGTACTCCCTGGGGGGCGGGGTCCGCTTTGACGACTGGGATAAGCTGCCCACGGAGTTCGCCGTCTCATCAGAGGGTTTCGGAGGAGGATTTATGTGGGCGTCCTCCAAGCAGGGTTCTAACTGCAGTCAGTGAGTACCATGTACAATGATGCGAGGTGTTGTCTTATTATTATTATTTTTATTATTATTATTATTACACATTTACATAGCGCAAATATCCAGAATAACTGCTCAAATGTGCGTATTACCCAGGTCAACAGATCTGTGCACTCAAATTCCTTCTCAACTGACTGTGCAGTCAGTGAATACCAACACAACTCTGTGAGGTGTTGTCTTGTATCCTCGTGTCTGTGTATAACTGGATCAACCTGCTGCACTTAATAATTACACACATACATAACAATAGCACAGGTGGCTGGTGTAGTCTAGGTTATTGAATTAGTCACTGAGTCGTGTTACCATGGAAATATATATGTAGATTACCATATTTATCATTTTTATGTCTATTGATGCAGGAGCTAGCTGGGGTTTTAACTACAATTTTATATTTTTCTGCTCTTGGATCATTTGGATCATTAATTTATAATTGTGTTCCTATCGATGACCGGATGGCTTAATATTAATTTATTATCTACATTGTTTATTTACAAAATAAGTACACCGGTATTGCCAAACCATTTTTCTTTCTACAACAAGCTGTACATATCATGTTTGGCTATCAACAGAAGTTGATACTGATACTTTAGAACTATTGATTATTATTTTTTGTAATGACAATGCATTGTGACTAGCGACACTGTATTGCCTATTTACAGTAATACACCATCCACCTTATCCATGCAATTACTTGTGTAACATGATTTCCTGGGGGGGGGATATGCCAGGCTTTACACTTTGCAACATCAGCAAGAATTTCAAATCTCAAATTGCAGCCAATTCTAAATGTCAAATGATGAGTAATAGTCTATAAATGTAATCAATTTATTTCTCATGTCTATTCGGTCGCTTGTTCTATTAACCTTCTCCCTGCTGGGTTAGGCACAAGCAAGCGCTCTTTAGGGCATCTCTGGTTGCCTTCAGCATGAAGAGGGTTAATGTAGATCACCGCGTTGATGACTCAGTTGTACTTGCACTAATTAGTAATTAGGAGATTTGACTTTAGACAATAACTAGCTGCTAATGACGATAGTCAAGAGTGGTCTGGAGTGGTCTGGCGTATCCATGGTGATTATGGACTGCCAGACCAGCTTGTTTCCATGGTGATGTGTGCAGGGTGATCTGACTATATATATGTCATTTGTTTACTTTATATTATCTGACTAGATAGCAGACCATTTCCCAGTGGATCTGTGAACCATCATTATGTTAGGACAATCCATAACAGATCAACTTTACTGTCTTTTAGAAATGAGAATGTATGGTCTATCGGAGTACATAAATCATTCTCAAGAAACTATTACAAGATAACATGCATCAGTGTATACACCTCATACTTCTACACTGTGATCTCTTTGTAAGCAATGCTGATAGCCTAGTTAAAACATGGTAACTCTATGTCTAAACTGGAAAGTTACATTTAACCCTCTCTTTGCTGGATTAGGCACAAGCACTGCTCCTTATTAGGGCATCTCTGGTTGCCTTCAGCATTTGTAATCCATGCTATTCTTGAAGGCCAAAAGAAATATTAATGCTAACTTTAACCCTCTCCATGGTGGATTAGGCATAAGTACAGCCAGTTGGGACATTTTCTGTTGCCTTCAGTATTGAGAGGGTTAACACAATATTACGGGTATTACTTATGAATAAACAAAAAGGTCTACGAGTTCAGTTTTCTATGCATTCCAGTAAACTAGTGTGACTCTTATCACACCAAATAATGCAGTGTAAATACAGCAGAATTATTCATGAATTGATTTTACGGTGGATTCCACATTGTTGCCACGTGGCCTCATGTCAGGACTGACTGTGAAGGGTGATCACAGAGTGGGCCACTAATTACCATAATTACAGACTGTAGTCGCTGTGACCGGATGACTGGACTGGTGTAGCTAGCACAGAGACCAGCTTCCTCTGACAGCCGGCAACACTCGTACAGAGACCAAGACCGAGACTGCAATCAGTGTGCAAGTTTACTGTGGTCCACTCATCTCAGGCAGACCATTGTATGTCCAGCGGAATGACCTCAGGCAGACCATTGTATGTCCAGCGGAATGACCTCAGGCAGACCATTGTATGTCAGGGGAATTATCTCAGACAGACCATTGTATGTCAGCGAAATAATCTCAGGCAGACCGTTGTATGTCAGCAGAATTATCTCAGACAGACCATTGTATGTCAGTGGAATTACCTCAGGCAGACCATTGTATGTCAGTGGAATTATCTCAGACAGACCATTGTATGTCAGCAGAATTATCTCAGACAGACCATCAGTTGTAATTTGAAGACATTGATGCACTAAATAAATAGCATCCATACAGTGGAATATCCAGATATTTCGTGATCAATTTATTTTAGACCCATTGTAATCATTTTATCATGTTGTGTTCCAATGATACCACATGCAGTCAGGGTATTTGTAGACGTGTTCATTGATTAAATTCCACTGTTTGTCAGCAAATAAATAACTTCCACCCCCACGATAACTCTGCGCAATTGCGTTTCATTGTGCTTCCCCAAGCATGATAACGAACGGATGTTGTATACAACAAATAAGTATTGATTTCACAGAAGTTGCTCGTCATGTGTTTACGACATCTCTGATGATTACATTCACTACCGACTGTTAGCCATGGGCAGTTCATATTTTTGTGGGATTCCGTATTCCGATTAGACGCTATGGTTAGAGACACTTTATATCATCTTTGTCGGCAACACTTCAAATCTCAGTTGTCATGGATACTATACAATTCTCATGTTTCATGTCTTGGTATGGAGAATTTGAATGTCTTCACAAACTATGAAAATAATGGGGTGGTTTTTTTTCAGTGTTCAATCTTGAAAAATTAAATCCTCTTTATTTAATCATGGAACAGTTTTTTAGATGAATATTAGTTGTGATCTTTAATTAAGTGCAATAATATTGTTCTATCAAAATTCACTAGATTGTTTTAAGTGTTTGAAAACATGGCACTCAGCCTTTCTACATAGTACATAGCTACACAACTATTTCATCTATTTTTGTAATACTTTGCTAACACTCTTGTTATCAAGAGCGCTAATTGCTGTGTATACAATTCAGCTATTCATGTGATCAATATTTAGTCTCCAGCATGATTCCTAATCCAAGTAATTATGAGATACATAGAGGATCTAACATGAGTGGTCATTCAATACTGAATTTATTAAACAAGTCGGTGAAACTGATATTGTGCGAGGCTTTGCCGAGCACAATATCAGTTTTACCGACGAGTTTAATAAATTCAGTA
>JAUTBV010117500.1:0-13458 GCA_032361325.1 Lepetodrilus fucensis
CGTGGATATCATGCTAGACATGCCAGCGAGCAGACGATGTGTCTGTCGTATTTTTTAGAGCTTGCAATTATTTATTTATGCACAATGGAAACATTCAGCTGGGAGAAGGTTAATGTAATAATTTGACAAAGGTTAAAATGTGAAAAAGGACAATAAAATCATCGCAATTAGTGGCAAATTAATCACTGCACATATACATACAAACACCCATATATTGATATATCGGGTAACAGTTAATGCACTGCTGCTAGATATAGACACATCACGTCAATGGGAATTAGTATAACAGTACACTGCTACTTACACAGTAGATCACAGTCCAGCCAAATGTCAGTCTGTACGTCTTTGTCCTTTACTAGACCATCAGAAACATTTACGATAGCTGCCATAATATCCGGCTCGCGTCTCAACAGGGCAATCTGAGTGGCCTTCAGCGTGGTGAAGGTTAAGCACAAAGTAAACATTTTGCTGTTGATTTCTTCATATTTTACGACTGCAAACATTACACGCTTTGAGCATGCTGCTATGTGGTGTGAACTATATAAATATCATTATCATTATCATCAATAAAAACAACATATTAGTGAATTCTCAGTTTGCCATGACAAATATAGCCATAGTTATAAATAGGATAATGCTGTTAAGACCAATATATAACCTATTTTATATATCATATAGCAATAACTTACCCGCTAAAACTATTGCAAAACAAACCTTCGCGAGTCGCGAGTGTTGACTTATGATTTCATGACTTGTGGTCTCTAAGGTCACGTGTTTGCACTCCACTTCAATGGAGTATGACATATTATTAACTTCTGTAGTGCTCTGTGGTTTTCTCCAGGATACAGAGTCTAACTTCCTTGTTGCCAAGTCATATTAGGATAAGTATGGCCTCCACGTACCTAGTGTAAGGTCTAGAGATGCCATTCAATACTTTTGGAATACGATGGTAGGCCATGGCTTGCACATACGTGTATGTATGTGTCCTAGTGTACGGTTAAGATACACCAGCATTCAATACTGTTAAAATACAATGGCAAGTGATGGCTTGCACATACCTGTGTTTATGTACCAGTGTAAGTTTCAAAGACATTGTCACACAATACTGTCCGAGTACAATGAAGTTATACATACAATCCTTGGAAGCTAGTTACAATGGATTAATAAGTCAAAAGACAACATATTGTCAAGTATATGTACAATACTTAGAAGTTACGTACAATGGGTTCTTAAGTAGTGAAGACAACATATTGTCGAGTACTTTTCCATAAATCCTGTTTTTACCCGGGTCAATGGGAAACACACACCCCTCCTACTATGGAGTCCCACAAGTCAATTTGTCAATGAATACAACCATCTGGATTATCAGATATTTGTCTATTCAATGTGATACTGATTACAGATTATTTATATTGTAAGATTAAAAATGACTATTCAAGGTTACAGCTTAGTTATTACATAACCAGATTTTACTTCTGTATTACCTAGTATAATACTTTATAATAATTATCTTAAATTGTAGCATAGAGACACATCAAGTGTGTATTATGAACTAAAGCAAATTTAGATGTATGTGGAGATAACCAGTCACATTATTATTATTATTATTATTATCGTTATTTAAAAAGAAAGAATATTATTTTATTTAGTCTACTATTATTATTTTATTACAGTAAGACATTGTATCGACTGAATATCTACTGGAGAGGAGCTATACTATGGTGGTTGGTGGTTGATTGTTTATTCAAGTGTCACGCTTGTGTTACAGTGAAAGTAATGCATCCATGTACTGTACACATATGAAGACAAGCAAGGCCTGTACAAGACACGTACATACAGTTAAAAAATATAAAAAACATGACAATAGATAAAACACACACACACACACATAGATAACACACACACACACACACACACACACACACACACACATACTAATGGATATAAGTACATATAAATGCATACATGGATTTACATGTAAAATTGCCATGGTTATAATAAAGTTTCCTTCGTGCGAACATTTTAAAACAACATTTGGTTGTGGTGATTGGTGGTAGAGGTTGTGATGGTGGGTTGTAATCATAAATATGCAAGTCCGAGATAACAAGTAAGCATTATGCTTTTACTTACCTATATATTGCGTGGTTACTTAATTAGTAATGGAACAGAGTTAGTCAATTTCCTTGCGATTGAGACCATCAAGACAGGTCATATTCTCTTGACCATTTGATCCACTGACCGCGATAAAAATCAATCTTCATACCACACGATAGCAGTAATGGACTAATTTTCTGCCCAAATATTGACAAGTTGTCACTCTTGCTCCTTGGAGTGCAGGAAACATGACATGGCAATAAGACACATTGTTCTTATTCCTCTCCCTATCTGTTTTATCTTATTCATCTCCCGTATCTGATATATTTGTTACAATCCCATATCTGAGATATTTGTTACAATCCTGTTACAATCCAGTATCTGATATATTTGTTACAATCCTGTATCTGATATATTTGTTACAATACTGTATCTGAGATATTTGTTACAATCCTGTTACAATCCAGTATCTGATATATTTGTTACACTCCCATATCTGATATATTTGTTACAATACTGTATCTGATATATTTGTTACAATCCAGTATCTGATATAATTGTTACAATCCCATTGGTATGATATATTTGTTACAATCCCGTATCTGATATATTTGTTACAATCCCATTGATCTGATATAATTGTTACAATCCCATTGATCTGATATATTTGTTACAATCCCATATCTGATATAATTGTTACAATCCCATATCTGATATATTTGTTACAATTCTGTATCTGATATATTTGTTACAATCCTGTATCTGATATATTTGTTACAATCCTGTATCTGATATATTTGTTACAATCCCATATCTGATATATTCGTTACAATTCCATATCTGATATATTTGTTACAATCCTGTATCTGATATATTTGTTACAATCCTGTATCTGATATATTTGTTACAATCCATATCTGATATATTTGTTACAATCCCATATCTGATATAATTGTTACACTCCCATTGATCTGATATATTTGTTACAATCCCGTATCTGATATATTTTTTACAATACGATTTAGGTTTTAACAGTTTAGCAAGCACCTCAATCGGAGGTTACTGGTATGCCCATTTTAAAATCCAAGATGGCGGCCACAATGGTGAAATGCTAGAATACCAACCTACTTTTTTCAAATACTTCAGATGAATATGAACATTTTGATATAGGTTGGCATATGCTACCCCAGATCCTGACTAATACTTTAGTAATGGTTTAACGGCAGACAGCCAACAGCCATGGGCATGGTGAAATAGTACAGGATTCACTATAAACAGCTTGAAGAGCAACTAGGATGAAGGATGACATCACATGAGAAATTTCACTGCTGAAACAGGTATATTTAACGAGAAACCATGGAACTTGAATGTTTAACCCTCTCCCTGATGGATTAGGCACAGGCACTGCTCTTTGGGGCATCTCCAATTGTCTTCAGCATGGAGAGGGTTAACTATCCAAGTCAGTAGTTTTGTCAGCCAATGCCCAATACAGGAAGTTAGAAGGAATGGCACCAATGTTCAACTGTCAGTTTCAATACTGTCATAGTTAACTCAAAAGACTTGACATTTTTGTTGCAAATTAAGGTTAGAAAAAGTGACTCGTGAACAATTCTAGAACAAACATAATGTTCCTCTCATGCCAAGTAAACACTGATAATCTCAAGAGCTCAACAACCTAAAGAATAAATTAGGCAACTAGATTTTAAATTAAAATGGCGAAATCTAGAGTGGCAATCTATGGCAAGAATAGCTCCAGACAGCCGCAAGAACTTTCATTCTTATACTTGACAAGGTTAAAAAATGCTGCTTCATTTTGAAGCAGGAAAAGGAAAAGAAATGTTTTCAAGAAAATTTCAAGAAAACGGAGTAACAAATGATTAAAAAATGACAAACAAATAAATAGACAAGAAAAATGCAAAGCTGTCTTTTGTCTCTTCACATGATCCGTGTATGATGATAACATACTCCTACTGCATGGGTTCAACCAGTGGCATTACCCCTTTGGCTAGTTGGTAGAGTGGTTGACTCACATCCAGACAGCTTGGGTTCAAATCCCAAGATCAACATGTTCCAATTACAAATGGCACCCAACTGTTACAAATGGCGCCCAAATCACATAAACTGTTATAACAGGTCTAGTACTAGTATATATGTAATGAAAATTGGGCCAACAGAATGTGTGCGATATCAGAAACATGGCATTAATACCATTTTTATGTGTTTCTCTACCAGTAAAGCACAGACACAGAAGACATGGTTTCTCATAGAGGAAGTCAGATTGAACAACTGAGGCGTTCATGTAAATCTCCACATATCCATCACACAACAGGTGCAAAAACAAATCAACGGGGCAGCACAAAGGGCATATGGGAAGCACGTGTTTTCCTACCTGTCTTATAGCCACCAGATTTACCCAATCAAGCCGGCTTTAACATGCTGAAGAGTGAGATATATGACAATTTCTGAGCTGCGGAATGCCTTCAGATAATTTGTACACAATATTTGCAATCAGTTTTATTTCATGTTTTAATAATATTGTGACAATGCTGAAGTAAGTTCAGCATATTTTTGTAGGATAATACAGACTGCAGGAATTTAGATTATGACCACAAAAAAATAGAAAAATAAAAAAATAAAAATTATGACCTGAGATAACACACAACATATATAAATAAATAGACCTACAAGCTGAAGGAATAGTAACAAGGTCCCAAGATTACAAAATGTTTCGAGCTAAAATATTTATGTGGGGATTTTTTAAACAAATCTTTGAGGAGTATGAAATTGTACTCTAGAAAGTTTCATAATCTCGGGGCCAGAGATACCAAACAGAGCAGCCATTATGATTAATCAGGAAGGAAGAGGGTTAAACCATCCTGGTTAATTTTGTAATAAGTGCACCTGACCCTCACAGAAATTAATTTGGCAATTGCTTATGTGTAATTATACACGTGTACTTTTGAATGATGTCAGGAATGTGCCAAATATAACTGTACATGCAAGCAATGCTATGTAAGAGGTGGAAAAGAGGGTTATGGGGGTATAGTATTTTCACATGTTTAGGGACATAAAGTACAAAGTTGCTAGTGCAAAAAGGTCATGTCTGCCTTACTTTTCATGCTCTATCAACAATGTTCGATTTCTTTGAAGCTTCATTTGAAACCTACTATCAGAGATAAAAGTAATATTTATTATCTCAGTGACAGGATGAGGTGTATTCCCCAGTAAACATTTATACAATGACAGACATTTTATATGCTATCACCATGTGTATATTTTACCAGCATACAAGTAGGAAGTTCTTAGTTTTCGCAAATGGTGATCTTCTGACTGTTGCAGCCTCTCTTAATCATTGATCTTGGCACAGCAGTTGCTCAAAATACCAACGTAAATTGTGCCCTTTAAAAATATATGTATTAATCATTCCTGGAATGACTGGATTGTGGCACTTCATTTGAAAGCATTTGCAATTCTCTTTCCAAGTACATATGGTACTACTTCAGTTATGGTGATGGTTACATATTTTAAAAGGTGAGGATAGACCTCGGTGCGTTGGATGTGACAAAGACCTCACGGTCACGCATATCTTGCTTGACTGTGTGGACTTTGCAGCTCAGCATGCTAGGTTTTACTCCTTGCCAAAACTCAAACATTTTTTCACCCAGGTTCCTGGGCATCTCATATTATAATTTTTGTAAGAAATTGGTTTATATCACAAATTTTATTATCTCAATAATTTCAACTATTGTATTCATAATATGTATTCAAATTCATCATTCTGTCTTCAAAACATCTTTTAAACCATTCATATAGCTTTTTACGCATCATGTGCAATATATTGGCTAGTTTATCAACAACATTATTCACTTTTAAACTTCCTCATTTTTAACACACATATAGTAAAATAATTAATTACTTTATCGTCGCAAATGGGTGAAAGATTCCCGCAGTGACGTTAAACTCCATATTCACTCACTCACTCACATATTTTATCTGCAAATTATGGATTGTGGCTCGTCATTTGAAAGCTTTTGCAATTTTCTTTCCAAGTACTGTACATACTACATCAGTTATGGTGACGGTACATATTTTATCTGCAAATTATGGATTGTGGCATGTCATTTAAAAGCATTTGCATTTCTTTTTCCAAGTACGGTACATACAGTTTCAGTGACAGTACATATTTTATCTGCCAATTATTTCCTATATCAGCCGTTTCACACAGATCTTAATTAAGGATAACTAGCAATGTTGCTTTATTTCTAACTTGTAATCAAAATTTACTTTCGAAATGTGTCATAGACTTTTTCATGGAAAGTGTACATGTTGTTGCCAATGAAGTACACACAGGATTCTAGAGTCAACATATTAATCATGTTAATGAGTTCTACCTCCGCAAAAAGGAGTGTTAGTCTAAACTAACTATATCTTAGCAATTGATGTAGCTCATTTATCATACTGTGTACAGACACATGTCTGGAACCAAGCTCCGAGATTACAAAACCTTTTGAGTATGAGTTCATGCTGAAGCTCAAAATTTATATGGGTATTTTGCGTATATAATCTTGAGTTGAGCATGAAATCGAACTTAAAAACAGTTTAATAACCTCAGGACGAGGTCATACTGTTAGAGATAGAAATAAAAAAGAAATATGTATTCGAAAATTTGGTATCGCTATTCATCTAGGTTGAAATATATTTGTCCTAAATTCCAGATTCACTTAAAACCAGTTGTTTCAGAAAAGTTATTTAACATTTGTATCAGAGAAGTGATGTACGGAGGCAATAATTTGTATTTGACAAAAGTGTCTACAATATTTCAGATCCTATATTGTCTCCAATTTCCACGTTTTGCACGTGTTGGCCACAATATTGATAGAATGTAATCATATACTGATTTAGCAGCTTTACATCAATATGAAAAGGAAGTAAATTTCAATATAACTGGATATCACAACCAAGTAAAAAATCGAAGGTAGAAAAAGTTATAAGATGATAAACTTGGAAGAAATCAATAGACATTTTAGGATTTTGCGATAATAATGTAATCCGACCTCAAAAAGTCTAGAAAAAAGGAATACTTAAGGCCAATTGGAGTAATTCTGAGACAGTTTTCTTGCCACGAGAGAAAATGAGAAAACTTTCACAATTTATCAGGGATAATGAATGTATGATTTAGAGAAAAATGTTAATAGTGGGGTCAAAGAGGTATATCTCACATGTCATATGTAGATGTAGGAATGCCTTTGAAGGGGTGCTAGATGTTCTAGAGGTACATGGAGGTGCATGGAGGTGCATGGAGGTGCATGGAGGTGCATGGAGGTGCATGGAGGTGCATTGAGGTGTAAGAGGTACATGACATTCACAACTAACATGATCAATAATACCAACAAGACGAACATAGACAGAATCTTGGCGAGTAACTAACTCTCTCCCCACACAATCCATAAATATCTTTGATCTTCAAACATTTAAAACAGGAAACAAAATTGAATAAGAAAGTAATTCAATTGATATGAAAACAATTCTTTTGAAATATACTCTGGTAAGTTTATAATTCATAGTTCATAATAGTCACTTTATCGTTTTCATGCTGGTGGCAACACAAAATAATTTTTTTTGGATAACACAGAAGTTATTATTCAAGTCACAAACCATGGAATTGAATCTATTTAATTATAGTAACTGCGCTGTAAGGAATCTTTGGTGGTCTCCAGCATGAAGAAAGTTAAATAATTCCTATGGTATACATCTACTAGACGTATGTCAAACAGCCCTTGTGGGGAAACTCATAGTATCTGTATACACGTAATAATTACATCCATAACTCTTCTTTACCATCCTGTCTGTATGTTCCCATAGAAATGTCTACTATGATAATTGACAAGGGCACTTATCTTCCTTCAAAGGGACAATCTTGGACAAAGTGTTGCTGTAGTTACAATAACCTCAGGAAATTGGCGCTAGTCCTCAGTGCATGATGATTGATAATACAAGAGCCAAGAGTGTCAATCATTGGGGAGGTCACCTGATGAGAACTGGAGATGCAAGTGTGTCTATTGCAGCAGAGATCATGAAGATCTCTAGGTCAATACTTGCCCACTCTTCTAGGTCAATACTTGCCCACTCTCTGATCATACTGATAGGTCATCACAGCATGTACGTAGGAACGGGAACAAAAGCTCGTCATTAATAATTATTTGCTTTGACTGAACTGTTTTGTTGAATTTTGATTAAATTTGATGGATAGAATTTAAACAGGAAGTCTTCTAGAATTCAATGTTGGCTCAGCAGAGTTAAAAAAGACAATGCCGTATATCCCAAGATCCAAATAAATATTGAACTCAAGATAGTTATACAAAAAAAAGACAAAGCTCAATGAAATCAGATCTAACTAAATATTGAACATTCTTAGAATAGGAACATTTGCAACACGTGAATGAAGTGTAGAGATTTGAGTTCTTCTCTGGAAACATGGGAATAAAGTGCATACCAATTAAAGTAAATTTGATCAAAAACCTAATAAATGTTTTTGAGGTATTCTCTGGCAACATACCATTCCAACCACATTTGCTGAATCAAAGTACCGGTATATTTTGATGGATAAAGACAAGGGCAAAGTGAAAGAAAAACAAAATCCACAAAATGACAATGCATATCTAAATATGCAGAACTACTACTAGACCATGATCCCGCTGACGACAGGCTTAGAGATTTCTACACGGAAATTAAATAAATATTCATGAGGAGAAGAACATGGAATATAATCATCTACTACATATTAGTACTGTAGTTATAGATTCTATAACAGACAACCAGACAAAACACAAAGACTAACCTTTCAATCCTACGACATTTGGTAACTTATACTATTCTTTAGTTATAGATTCTATTGCCATACACAGACAACCAGACAACACACAAAGACTAACCTTTCAATCCTACGACATTTGGTTACTTAAGCTCTAGATCTTTCTGAGTACATCATGAATATATAATCTAATTGAAACAGTGGCTTACCGTGAGCATTGTCCACAGTTGTCTTGTCTTGCATAGTGTTATTGTGAATTGCATAGTCTGCAATAATACACCACATAGATACGTGATATACTTTGTATAATCTTTAAGTTTTGTAAAGAATTATTTTTTAAATGGTACTTTAACGATTCCTAATTATTATATATTTAATGATTAAACCTAAATTTAATTATAGCTTACTGTACGATATGAATTGTAGTTAAAGGTAACTATTGGAAACTTCTGCATTTTGGTCAACTTTAGTTGAATTAATTCTTTCATTATCAAAGTAACCCATAACAGCTTTTTGTGTTGCATTCACTGGTCTTCGTGTTGGGAAATTTAGTAGGTGATTTATAAAATGTAGGAATAAAACATTTTCAGCTCTGACTGATTTATTCTCAATTACGTGTCTCGAAATGTCCTCTGAGAAAGGCAAATTGTGGTGGGTGGCAATACGAGGACTTTCAGGGCAAGATAAATTGAATTCTTATTGCCGCGATTTCCACATATTTGACATCAATACATTATCATTTGAACTGCTTTGAATACCATGGTGATGTGCCTTTAATATTTCGACCACCCCCGTGGTGCTTCTGTGCACTCGGATCTGCAGCCGAGTTAAAGTACCACTGCACCACGTTCACCACCAGTTACCGCAGCCCAGAAGGTGAAAAGTGTCGCCGCACTGCATAAAATATTAACACTGTGAGCTCCTAGTGCCGAGTCCCTTCTAGAGCTATTCTATTTCCACGGTTGTCGTTTCTTTGATGTCTGTGAAACACGGCTATTTATTAGCGATATCTACACATAATACCTGCTCTCCTGCCACCAGAAGAAAACATGCAAGCCACATGGTGCTGAAGAAACCTCGATGAGAATCATTCCTGGTTGTGATGATATAGATTAAATTGGTCTTGAGGGAAATTTTCTACAATGCGCCTTTGGATGTGAAAATACATTTCAGCTACATTTAAAATTGTATAATATTTTTGTTGATAAATGACACCCTTTCATGGATTGATATGTTTCTCACTTGGAATATGAAATGTGATCTTGACTTCATCATGGTGGAGATGGCAGTTGCGACAATTCCACAATAAACACAGCATGTCTGAGATTGTTCTTCAAGATTATGCTATTAATATATCATCCAGAGCTACTTTACATTCATGAAACTAGGGACATATTTGTTACAAAATGGTTAAGGAATCTATGTATTAACTGTATATTTGGTTAATAAATGAATGAATTAATGCTTTATGTCACAGTGGGAATAATGTTATTTTACCACAGAATTATATTTGATTAAAATAATTTTAATAATATATGTATTTCCTGTGCGTAATGTATAATCTGTGAATGGTTAGATTTCATCTTCAAAGTTTTTCTGTCTGTTAAGCTTTAAAAAAATATATTTGCACTGCTACAAATATTGACAATTTCCACATTCTGATAACAAAAATATGGCAGACATTTTGGAAATCCATCACCATAATGATCCATGCATTAATAGCGAAATTTATTTATTTTTTCCTCCCACAGTTTTGATCCACATGCAATTTGATTAAGAATTCAAAATCTATGGATCATATATAAAACATCGCTAAATCCTTGACCAATACCAGCCAATACCAATACGACGGGTTCTTGTGGCTAATGTACGTGCATCTTCAAACAAGGACCGAAGGATATGCTTCAACTTAGACACATTTCCGACACAGAGGACCAGACATTGTAATCTAGTGTAATAGATTCTGGACAGATTGAGACAAGTTTGTGGTATTGTAACCATTCCCAATCCTACAACTAGATTACATTGTAATCCACGATTCAGGATTGCCTGGTACAGACGTGAAAGGCATTACTTCTTTATGTTCACTTTCTCTCCTATCTCTCCTTTCTCTCCTATCTCTCAGTATCTCTCAGTATCTGCTGTTCAGTTTCAGTGATTCAGAAAGTGTAGGATTTAATAGATGGACAAACAGTCTGACCGAATCCTCAACATTCACATTAAAGAGAAACAAATAATGGTTTTAAATACAAAATTTTGTTGTATTTTATTTCATTTTAACTCTCTTCACACTGGAGGCAACCAGAGATGCTCTAAAGATCAGTGTATGTAACTAATTTAGCAGGGAGAAGGTTAAAATATCAAATGGTTAGGCTTTGCTAAAATCTGTAGGCAAAGGACATTTATAAACAGATATAGCATTCAACACTAGTTCTGGGTTTCAGTTCTCGAAGCTTTCATACCCACGATGAGACCCTAGCGCTCTCGTAAGTGCACGATCCCCATGTAATAGAGATGACTACGAGAGTCCTTATGGTCTGGTAGTAGATATGAGAGCTTAGAGAAATGATACCCAGAAGATAATTTTGCTATTATGATGTATGGTAGCTTTTATCGCGACGATTTTAATAGAATCTTTAATAACATTCATAAAAGATCCTTCAATGCCTTTTCCTTGACAAAGATTATCATGATTTAGTGACCGTTACATTAACGATTGGTCATCTTTACAGCCACACACCTCTACAACCTTCTCATGAACCTCTGGAGAGCATAGCAAATAGTGTGCAGCGGCGGTAAAACCATAAATAATTTTGTAATCAAGAAATACTCACATCAAAGAGGTGGCACCGTAGTTGGTCAACATCTTCTATTGCTTACTCCATACTGTAAAGAATAAAACAATAATGAATGACAAAGAAGAAGAAAAATATGTACATATTATCATATATACATTGTCTGTTACTGGTGAATAACGGGCATCATATTTCGCCACTTTGGTTTGCCTGTCTAAATGTGGATAAGTAGGAATCATAGGAGACTTGGTTGGTAAAGTGTCCAAGGATGAAGTCAGGATTATCTGCATAGATCTCCGCTGGTCATTCTAGCTCTGGTCACTCAGCAATGGTCAGTTCCATTCCTCTCTAATAACCCCAAGTCCAGTCCAATCACTTTAATAGTCCACCAGAATTACTGGTAACTAAATCACAGCATGATACTTCTTCACTGCAGATTATCCCGGATAACTGAGAGTAGGTAGAGATGTGATGCTGACTACCCTGGACAACTGAGCAGGTAGAAATGTGATGCCGACTATCCCAGACAACTGAGCAGGTAGAGATGTGATGCTGACTACCCTGGACAACTGAGCAGGTAGAAATGTGATGCCGACTATCCCAGACAACTGATATTGTTGTTTTCGCTATGTTCCTTCTGCTATACGTCATCCCACTTGATGAAGGCAATTACTTGGAAATCATGATGAAGGATGTGATAGGACAGGACACGATGGAACATTTTGGACAAACACCAGGTAGCATAAATCTACTTGAGATGCTTGTTTTCATTGCATATGGAATGCAACTACCATAAGGAAGAGGAGTGGATGCATATATGCTTGAATAAACATTTCACGTTTGTTTGTTTTGATGTGATTACAAGTATTTCTGGATGGTAAACTAATTGTCTGAACATTTACTCATACTCAACTACTTAGATAAGGAAACTAGCGTTAATATGTTATTGTGTATCTCACTACACCAATGAGTAATCCAAAAACACTTCAACAGGAACCATCTCAACCCTATATGAAACGTCAAAATTGAATTCACTGTTTATACCTGAATTGTTATTTGTTGATTAAGTAATAAACCCAATTTATCACATATAGCATACTGTTTATATGACATAATAAAACACACCACACTGTTTATACAATATAACATAAAACTGACATATAAACGACATATAATCTGTGAAAAAGATGTAAGATTGGTTAGCATAGCCCCCACGACTGTACTTTTTCAGAAGATGCCAAGCTTAGGCTCATTGAAGACTTCTTGCCATTCAATGTTTTCTGACTGGAAAGTCCTTTGCCTTAGTCTACAGATCTTGCTTTAAAAGCAAACTAATACGTGAATGGTGGTCAAACCAATTAAATCTGCGGTCCAATTTGTGTAAACCAATGAAATAGCTGGCTGGCAGAACATGTCTTCAATGGGCTATAAACTAGCTCAATTCTTGTCCCTGAAGTAGTCTGGGTGCTTTATCATTTCAGCAAGGATATTGTGGAGGATGTTCATCTATTCAATGTTCGTAATATATTGTTAATCAAATAGATGCTTCTGAACAGATGGAAAAGCTCCTATACGAATACAGATATTATTTCGTGAACATGTCACTACTTAGAGCTTGTCTCCAGGACATTAACACATTACCTGGCCTATATGACATCAGCACATCATGACATTAGGGAGTGGGATGTAGCGCAGTGGTAGAGTGTTGGACTTCGGAGCCAAAGGTTCCGGGTTCAAATCCCGCCCAGGGGGCCCGGC
>JAUTBV010117511.1:0-13454 GCA_032361325.1 Lepetodrilus fucensis
AATACAGCATGAGATAGATGATATTGTATAACATTTGAATTAAAAAGCCATTCCAATTTCTGAAATGAATTTAGATTTTTAAACATACAATTATATTGCAACATTTGTTAAAAAGTGAACTTCGTAATTTAGAATAAAAATTACATTCAATTAGGAAATGGATTTCAACTTCTGTTTTGTTGTTGTTGCACTGAGTGCATAGTCGATCTGATAATGGTGTTATCGGCCTGGTATACCGTCCTCTTTCAATATTAATGGGGAGGTTTCCAAATCGTAGTGATGCTAAAATGCTTCTGTGTTTTAAAGAAGCGTTTGCAATAGAAAAGTGACAATAGCACATGGCAAACACCTTGCATTGGTTTAATAGGATAGCGAGACATCTGAACAAGTGGAATTAAGTCTGTCTGACGAAGTCGAGTCAGATAGACGCAATAGTTCTCAGGAATTTTAATTGCACACGGTATTCCCTTTTCATGAGTCAAATTTATACCGGTGTCAGTTCCCCTGTGATGTAGCTTTACCTGGTACACCCAGAACGAGTGACTCACGTGCAGGTATCCAACAGCAGATTTATTGCCCGCCTGCTAATGAATAGCTCACGATCTAAGCACGCGGAGATTAAACTCTAATGAAAACCCATAACATGACAGTAACAATTTCAGCCAGAAAATTGAAACGTCTTTGAAGGCCTTTTTTCCTCGGGATTTCGAAGACAAAGGATTATGCGCAATCTACGACCGCCACTGTTCCGGGGACGGGGTTAAGTTTCCGGAACATCCTCCTTTATTGTTGTGTTGTGGCAGGGCAATGATGTAAAGCCAGATCCGGGTAAGATAAGTCGGATTACTGTTGTTCCCAATGACAATTCGTCACTACCCAGAACAGGTAAACAACAGGTAAATGGAAGTCACCGTGACGTGCCCCCGGGCTGGAAGTTTTCTTCTGTCAAGACTATTTATGCATTAAGTCAAGCGCCCATTTCCAGATAACGTATTGGCCACATTTTGAACTTTGGGACATCAACATCTGATATGTTAACGTTGCATTAACACTATACATCATTTAACAAAAGCGCTGAGAATAAAGTCAACCAGCTTTACAAAATGGACGTCACTATGCTTGAAATATATGTTTATGTTCACAGATATATTAATCACGGTATTTAAAACACGTTGTGTTCATGGCTATTGTCCATGGAACACGTGGCATTACGCAATGTTAATACATTGTACATTGGACCCACCTGGTCGGGCCAATACAATTAATGTCAAGGTGGTAGAAACTGGAGACTTGTGGAAGAATATATACTGTGTGGGAGATCCACTCCATCACCAGGCAAACATCCTGAACAGGTGCATGTCGGGACATGAATCACAACGTACACCACACACACACACACACAGATATAAATCTCTCAGTTTTATTACATCTTTAATGCTAGGCATTTAAATACATATTGTGTACATTCTACATCTTCTCTCTGAGAAAGCGCTATTCACAAAAGTAATCATAGGAGACAGTATAATGTATTATTTGCATATTGTCTATTTCCAAAGCAACGACAGACGAGTATGGTTGTAAAGTTATTGCCTCATATTGCGGGACAAAGTCATCAAACTCTAGACGTACAACACGTCCCAATTAGCCCCCTGTGTCCTCTGGAAGTGGAACTTTACTTTATAAGGCACCAGACTAATTAAAGACTTGCAGGCTATTACCGAAACACCCAGATAACTAGTATTGGTAGACAGAAAGAAGGATTGAGGACATCGTTAAGACAGTACAGGAAGATTGGCACAGACTAGATTTAGCATATGAAAGCGCCCGGATCCCTTTCTGCATGTGCCACGGAAACTCGACGTCTAAGGGGCTCGTTTCGCAATCCTAAACCTTCTTCTTTAACACGAGCTTCGTCTGTCTCGCTGTCATTATGATATGATCGCCTCGGGGAGAGATCGAATCCGTCTTTGATCGTTGACGTCGTTGTTCTAGCAACTCCGAGGTGCGAATGTCGTCATGTTGGTGACTGGCTCTGTTAAGTAGCTTACGTTCCTCCTTAGGCTTCCGGTAATGAAGAGTGTGCCAAGGGAGAGAAACCTTTGAAAACTGTTATTAATAACGCGTGCTGTAACCTCTGGCTCTAGTGGACCTGTGTTGGGATTGGGGCAAGTGTGTGGAATCGTGAGGGATTTTACTAATTAAAGACGCCTTCAGAAACGTGACAAGAAATCAAGCTTATTATTGCGTGCCCCCTGTCTATTACGAAGACCTTTAGCCTCGCCGGTACAAGCGACAGACAATCACCAGAATGTGGGCTTTGGGAACACTAATCTCAGATCACATCATAGGAGAGAACACTGTATCATCTTCTTCCAATTGAGATTTCAGGCTTTCAGAAATGTTTAAAATATAATCAATTAGTCTCGAGTGTATCTTAACTTCGAAGGCATGCTCAGTCCACACACTAACATAGTGAGAGTAGACACATGCTTAAAGCAGTCACAAGTCACCTTACATACATACAGCTGGATAGAACGAATGCTCTTCAGCTGTTATATGAACAGATTCAGTAGCACATTTTACATCATCGTCACGTTTTCATGGAATTGCTCCACGGGAAAAATCCGGGATAGAGTTTCTAAACTTTAATGAGGATTGATGAAAGCGGTGTAGTATTTCTGAAAGTCGGCTATGGGTGCTAAATTTAATATTCTCCCCGAGTACATGACGGGTATTCGTAAGCTGGATGGCTGTACGGTGGTATTCTATCTGCGATATCGGCTTTCCCAGTAATTACCCGTGTTCTAGATTACTACAAGTTCCAGGGCAAGTTGTGAGACGGCATTAATTCAATTGACGGCCACACTGTGTAATGATTGATTAACTCGGACATATTTTGATGTCAACCCATTGGCACATTAGACTTGCCCACAGTCATAAAGTAATTATTATCATCCTTAATTATCTAAATGAATTGTTTGAAAACTAAACTGAATGCAGTATACTTGAATAATATAAATGTGTGTATGTGAACACACTCGCACACCTGTACACATACACACATTTCTGTTTCCATGAAATTATGGGCTTCTAAAAAAGTTTGTTATGTTACTAATAATTATTCCTAATTATATGTGTATTTCCAGAAATATTGTATATCAGAAGCACATTTTGTCGGTTACTACAAGATAAACAAAATGTGCATTTTGAAATCCCAGAATTATTTTTGACGCTTTGCACATCTTAATTCGTTGGCAGATTTCTGTGATCTAATACTGTTACTTATGCCATCAGGCCATGTTCACATTATTTCCACATTTCAGTCATACATGTACAATTAAGCGTGCGAGCCTCGCATCGTATAAGCACAACGTATTCAACATAATGTGCTTACAATGTCACTATATATAGCAAGCTCAGAACTTCTTTGTTTTTTCCTCAAACATAAATTAGCGTATTGGTCATAACGTGGCTGTCACTTCATCGGGTACTTTCTTCAGCCGTTTGTGTGACTACCCGATGGAATGATCGAATCGACAAGGTGTTAAGATAAGCTTTGACAACGATCTGTCACAGTGGGAGTTCTGGGGGTGACAAGCCGAATGACAGAATTACGATAACGTTGACAAGGTTTCCGACCGGATCTACCCGACATAGAAATGACTGCTGTCCGCTTTGACTGATCCTATAATCTTCTCACTGGAAGGAACTGCATTCATTTACGATTCATTAAGCAACCGGAAATACAGCCATGACAGATTATGTCAAAGGGTTGACTGAGGCGTCGCAGTGACATGCGCAGTGCAGTGATGCCGTGATGATCAGCATTGCTAGAAAATGGCGTCTGTATCTTGCAAAGGCTGTCACGCTGTGTCAAGGTTTGATCTTGTCTCGGCTCATTTCATCCGGATCAGCTCGCTACAGCTTCGTTCAAAACCAAAAGGAAATGAATTAACTAGGAACTACTACGAAAACCTGTGAGGATTTCGAAGCTCAGTTTTGTGGAAAAAATAACACCGCATTAACATATGCCAGATGAGACTGCAGAGATCTGAAAGAGGAGTTCTTATTAAAGTTTTCGGGAAAATTTAAACCACGTGCGTCTTAGACGCATATCCGCTCGGGCGATCATCAAATGATTACCCAGTACTCAGATATACTCAGATGCATTCAGATTAGTTAACGAATAAACAGCTGCACAACATATTCAAAATTATCAGATATAATTAATTGCAAACATTGATAAGTCACAGCCTAATGCATATCTGTAGTTACAGATTCGTTAAAATCCACATACGTAAGTCTAGACTGGATGCACGTATGAACATACATACTAATTTACTGACGTATTGCGAACGTATACGTACGTACCTGAAACGTATATCCAACGTACCCCACGCAGTGGACTTCATCAAAGAACTGTGCAATAAGCCTGAGAGCGTAATGTTACTTTAAAAATAACTTTTCCGTTTAATTTGAGTAAATCGGCAAAGCAGCTGTGTGTCATGAGATGACATTTGGGGATTGATCGATAAGGTAAAAAATGACTGTGCTTCCTTCGGAGGTTCACAAAAACTCTTGTAATGAACCCAGACATGTATTTACACGCCGAAGTCGAAACATGGGTTGGAGCTACTCTTCATTAGCTCTACATCTACGTGCGTATGTGTGTATGTGTAGCCCATAGACTCTGGCACTACAACAATGCTGTAATAGGGGCATGTCTGTCTGTCTGTCTGTCTGTCTGTCTGTCTGTCTATCTGTCTGTCTGATAGTAGGCACGTGTGTTGTATCAGATGTCGACGTCTGTTGCCATTCCTCCTTTTGAATTCGAATTAAACCGGAAGTGAGCAACACATCTAGGGTTTTGATCGATCCATTTGATGTTTGGTTAAGCGGCTTTTAACAATGGTCGGAATATGTGTCAGTAAGCTCGTCACATATACAAACAATATATTGCTATGGGTGTGTGTGTGTGTGTATGTGTGTGTGTGTGTGCGTATGCGCGTGAGAGAGAGAGAGAGTATGTGCGCGTGTATATGCAATGACTACTGGCATTACTGTTGAAACAAGCTTTCCAGCTCTGTTTAATGAACTTTACTTAGCTTGTCTTTGGTTTGAGATGTATACAGACGCTATCATAACATGTCTTCTATAAAAAGTTACAAAGCCTTCGATCAGCATGAATTATCTACATTGCGTCCAAATAATCCTTTAAAAAAGTTCTAGATTTCAAAGATTTGGGTCAGTCGGAGCAGTCCACGTGCCTCTGAAGTCAGGTCTAATTAGTCTCCGTGTCATGTAAGCTGCTTGGGAAGGTTTATACCGACATTTCAACCTAAAAAAACCTGCACGTGTGATTGACAGCTGACTAACCTAGCGTCATCAATGAGTGACACCAACGGACTATTTTTACTACAGTGACACTCGGATCAATAGAAGTGTGACACAAAACGACCCTAGCCATACATCGTCGTAATTGAAAAACGTCACAATCTGCTTTGCCATGTCCGATGCCATTTAGTGAATATCTGCTAACACAGAACCATACGATCATCACCCATGCCAAGTATCAATGCTATGTGTTCAGGTATTCAGTATGAAGTTATATGAAGACGACAAGCAACAGCAGCATCGATAAATATAACCTTTAAATTCACCTACTTCTTTTAAAGTGCATGTATTTAATTGTGTTTGTACTTTTTGTATCCTGATGTAACATATATACTACGAAATTACAGCGACATTCAATTCTCAGAATGTTATGTTCTTTATTGCAAGAATATTACCTTGCTGTTGCTGTGTATTTTTTTACTCCAGCATGCTGCTTTACCTAATAGTTATGGAAATTAAGATAATAACGTTGTTTAATGTTGGTATTAATGATGCAGACAACAGATACGTGTGCTGAACGTCAGCGTTTTCATGTTATCAGTTTAGTATACTTCTGATGTTGCTCTTTGAAGAATCTGCGTAGTTCTAGTGCAACTTTTTTACAGAGATACTACATACATCTAGCATATTCACGTATGAAAACACGGCCATCAATTATAATATATGAAGCATGTATTTAGTTCCAGGATCTATATCATAATTCCTCTTCTTTCTAACGCACTGTAGACTGATATGTTACAGTATGTTTTGTTTCAAACTACCGTGATTATTATTGTTTACCGTGTTTATTACTGCAGAATTGCACTCATCATAAGTAACAGATCGGTGTCTGTATCAACCTGCGCTGTTACATCGCGGTTATTACATATATTTGTGTTACAGACTGTCGTCATGTTACATACTGTATTGTTACACACTGCCGTGTTACAGCTATAATAGTGCATGAAGGAACTTTACTGACTTTCCATGTAACCGACTGCTGGGCGTATATTACAGATTTTAATTGCCATCCCAACATTTAAAATGGATCAAATATCAACGTGAAATGCGAATTAATCAGATGTCATGATGACTGATATTCTTGAAATGTGGCATCTATTGTTCACTAGTGTTAGTGGAGCATATTTCACAGTCACTTATTAAGCATATACACCGTACACTGACACTGTACACCGGCACCCTGAGCGGTCTCCATATCCTGGTTCTCCGCCAGTAGATATGTATTTCTGGATGCTCATTGGCTAGGCTGTCACCTGGCGCTCAAAACACCATTAAATGTCAGTATTTATGACCCGAAATCTACGGAGGTAATTTCTACCTGAAGCGTCCAAAGCTTCTTATTTCTCACACGTCTTGGCCCCGAAATTAAAGACTTTCTGTCGTGTTTCTACTTGACAATCTGATCCGAGTGTTGTCCTATTACGCTATGACGCGGGCATGCTACTGGGAATCAGGACTGCTTGTAATCTGTGCCATCATGTCCCGGCATTGCACAGCTCAGAGACCAAATAAATTAGCATGTAATTGACACGATCTGTGTTCTGAAGGGAACACACTCTAACTAATTATAGAGCAACCGACAGGTGTCGAATGCCTTGAGCGACAGGCAGCAGCCTGGTTCTTTGAGTGTCATATGACAAGTGTGAGATAATGATTTAGTCACAGTCAGAGTGTCATATGACTAGTTGGAGATAATTCTTTAGTCACAGTCAGAATCATGTTGCTTCTTCAGTTGTATGTCGTGAACTTTGACTCTCCGTGTCACATTAGTTTTGCTCCAATGGCAGGTATACGTCTGTCATGCTAGCATACTAAAGGAACAGAAGGTCTAAATTGTTTCTGAACTGATACAGAAAATGAATATTTGGATTGCTTTCGTATATTTGCACGACATATACATTTTTGTTGTTGTTGTCATTGTTATTTTACTGAACACCCCGTGAAGTCTATGCATCAGAGGTACGTATCATCACTGATCAACTTTACAAAGTAAATATGTACGTCTCTAAAACATTCATCCTCGAACTCTCGGCCATCATGACTGTGACTACACTCTGCTGACATATATTTGAGATCACAATGACGCTTACTGTCAACTGGCGATAGTCGATTAGAATACTCGTAGGTCTTCTTTATACAACAGCATTAAAGGCATAATATCACAGAGATTTATGGTTGTTTTTGGACTAGTTCTTAGCTATAACTGCAAAGTACATTCACTTGACATACATACAATCATGTTTGTACTTCCAAAAAGCTTTCCACCGCTGTGTGTTTGACAAATCTTCACTGCAACCCCACCTGCGACTCTTAGAGTCGGGTTTAAATCAAATACGGTCAACGGCTTCTTTATACATGATGCAAAAGGGACATAACTCTGTTTGCTCGCACATATTCCTATTAGAACAGTGATACATCAAAGATAAGATAAATAGCTGAACGTTCCCCTATTTAATATAAAATATGATTTGTTTTAGAACTATCGAGTACTGGGGGATAAATACATCAGTAAATAACTTTTGGGTGGATAAATCAAGCGTAAATAGTCTCAGATCGAAATTCGTTTATCCGAGTATACATGTTTATCAACTGTGATATGACTTTAAATCTAAATCGAAGTTTCACCCGTAGACACTATTATTGGCGGATGTTCAAGTTTCTGGTTATTGGGTTATCACTAGACAGAGAACACTGGACATAAATGCCTAGTACTGTGAGAACACATAGCGCGCAGTTATGTTGTATTGGACATTGATACACTACTATGTTTTCTTCATCACCTCCATGCTAGCTAAATGAGTACGGTTGTGTTTCCCTCTATAGTTAGGAATAATAACTATATTCGCATTAAGTGGCTGTATATTGCCTTTCCCCTATTCACCTCTAATTTAGGCATAAACATACATAATCAATATATAATTTGTTCTTCATATGGCCGCGGAGTGAAAACAATTACATAGCCTTCCAGAAACAGTATTCTTCTATAGTGCTTGTTCATATTCTTCCAATACGTGACTGTGATGTGTATCTATATAATTATTGCATCTAATTACTCTCCGTGGTTATTCGCATGCAAGTCAGTAATTGCGCTCGTCTACAATAGATGACCTTGTATGCATTCATGTTTCTTAATTTCCTTGACGGAGAATTTACTAGAGTGTCTACTAAACACGGTAACGGAAGTCAAACTCTGTTCCTAGTTGTGGCGGATTATCGCTGTTGGAGATGAGTTCCCGTCAGTCAGTGTGAAAACACGCTCTGGATAACATTATATAGTACTGTTGACATTGTTGTTAGCTTTCACAATATCTGCGGCACTAATGGTGCATTAATAGCACTATGTAGTCCTTAAGTGATCCTCCTATGTAGGTAGTGGGGGATGCTGGTGCTATTGGAACCTATGAGACAATATTGGTGATCCAATTTAATTGGGACAATTGTCGTGCGTAGGCGGAACGATGTTTAACTTTCTGATAAAAGTGAAATTCGATTTAGGTATGTGTTTTCCCCCGGGACAATATGTTTTATTCACTGATAGTCGGTAACTAGATACTATACAATGTCTATTTTTAGAATGACATATAACAAGGGGAAGTGTGTGTATCTACTTTAATGCAACCAGGAATTAAAGAAACAATGTCCATTGATTGACACAGCCTTTAGAGGTAAAATGTATTTCAATAATAAAATAGCTATAAGTGTATAGATATGTTTCTATTGAAAACTGTACAGTATTTATACTAGCATTAGATTTACCGAAAACTATCATCTGTTTGGCATTTGTAATAGATCTAACAAAGATATATTTTAAAATGTAACTATTAATGTTTAATATAAATACAGACATTCAATTACCAACGACACAATAGTCGCACCTTCTATGTGTGTAATAATATGCCCTGGGCTGGTATGAACCTAAAACCTTTGAGATATGTTCTTTAGAGTGGTTTTATAATATGTGGATCCATTAAGAGGCAACTGTGTATAGCAGCTGAATAGTTGATGCATCTTTAACGAAGCAGAAACATAATACTAGTAGGTAAAGTACACAGTAATGTCTGTCATTATCTACTTAGAAATATATATTAGATAATGTGGGTTTGTTATATATGTATGATACCTATATATATATAACGTGTTGTATTGAAGTTGATGATATTTAAAATACGTGAATGTAAAGTGCACACCCCCACCCAACCCCACAAATACAAACACACTCTCTCTCTCTCTTTGTTTGTCTTTCTCTCTCTGTCTCTCTCTCTCTCTCTCTCTTACACACACATGTGCACACACACACATACACACACATGCACACACACATGCACACACACACACACACACACACACACACACTAACTCTCTATTCCATTATTCATAGCAGTGTCATGCAAATCGTTGTTACACAATACTTGTAGATGTAAAGGAAATACCCAGTGGTAAGTGACCAGCCCATGCCTTACGACGCTGACATAAAGCATTCATCAACCTCCTTCGTGACATCTCGCTGGACAGTGACGGGAGTTTCGTAGTTATTTATTGCTCGTTTAAGTGTATCTGGTTCCAGTCCGCTGTAATTGGTAATGTGTGCTATAATGATAACACACACCTTGATTGGATTAACCATTGCTCAACACATGTCCTGCTTACACGAACGAGATTTACGTCCATGAAGGTTTACACACCTAATTGCAACAAGTGACGGTTTGAAATATGGTAGGTGTTCGTTGAAGGAACTTGGACCTCTAATGCTAAACTGTGTATATACTGAAGGGCCTTGGTAGCAAATGGTGTTGCCATACACATGTTAATGCAATTGTTATAAATACTAATGCATATTGGAACCGACATTCGTAAATAATATGTAGTTGGAGATTATCAACGTCTAGATCTGACATTCTTGAGGCATTACTTTAAGATAGCGTATCATCATTCACACTGTTCCCCAGACTTCTATGGCTACTTATACCACCAGTCCGCCCCATGAGTGGATAGAACGTCCGTCTATTAAGCAGCAGGACAAGCTCATGGACAAGCACAAGAGATAAGTCTTCTCTTCATCTCCTTTGACCAGTCGCTTCATTGTCAGAAACGTTCATAAACAACATATACCAGTTGGCAGTCCGAGATGTCCGTTCACAAACAACATATCTGGACCCGCATGTACAAATAGCTCATGTCCAGATCATTGTCTGCACAACAATTCTAGACATGATGTATCATTCAGACTGGATATCCTACATAACAGTTGGTCTGCATGAAGGTATGGATAACTAGAAGCAAATGCCATTCAGTTTAACTATAGCCTATAAGCTCTTTCCGTACCTCTCAATGTCTAGCGCTGACCATACTTCATGTACACTATAAACTCTTTGTGCAGGTGAGACAATGGTCAGATGATAACAGTTACATACGGACACTGCGTTCAGAGTCATCCTCCCTAGGCCCTCTCCTCACCCTGGTAACACATGTCTCCCCTACACTGCAGGGTGCTTGTCGTGACAACTCCACCCTTGTCTGGCGCAACTCATCCACATCCGGTAATGGCTATTACTCACGCCGGTATGTCGGAACTGCCCGTCAAGTGACCGCCGGTCAGACCGGTGATGAATATGTCTCCTCGCGACGCAATCCGACTTGTCATATCTCCCTGGGGTGTCGCAATAGACACGAGACGGACCACGACGTGGTGGTCACAATTGACGAGTTATTTGCTAACCCGACACCGTCAGACACTGGCCTGTACATCTGGTCAGATAACCTATAGTCCACCAGTCGTCTCTTTAAGAATAGTTAAATGATTCCTGCTGTTACACAACTAGTAGCTAATTAGATTAGCCTAGCTGGACCTCGTGTTGTCGTAGAGTTATCTGTTGCAATACCTCTTTATACTCTCATTAAGCAGATACATTCGCATTATCTGTCTTGTCGCTATCAGATAATGCAGGCATAAAGCATCATTACTCCCAAGCGGTGCATGTGTTCACGTGTAAACCACACTGCAGTTAGTTAGGCATAAGAAGTCAACAATGTGTCAAGACGCAATCGCTTATCGCCATATCTAAATCTATGCAGTATATCTAATTGCAATTACTCGGATTTAATTTTGAGAATACACAAATCAAATTAACATATGCAACGACTTTATTGTATGTCATAATATATGATTCTATTTTGTCTTATGATCTTTAATGTTTATCTATGTTATTATCCAATGCATTATTATTATTATTATTATTTCCATATTTTAATCCAGCCTTCATATGAAAATAGCATATCTAATTATATTAAAAAAAAGCGATATAAACTGCCACTAAATACAATTGATTTGAAAATATAGACAGTTAAATTGAAATGACCTTTTAGTTGAATAGACACCCGCATGCTTTATTGTAACTACGTAAAATGTTTTGTAATGTTGCATTGAAGTTCTTTGTTCATGGGCGAGATGGCATCAGACACAAAGACAACTGTTACTGACATTGTATAACAGTATTATTGCATCAGTCTTTGCCAACCGATATATCGTAGGCAGTTTAATAATAAGGGTTGTCCACACGAGCTTAGCAAAGCTTTTCAATGTAGGCGGAACATGTACAGATCATACAATGTCATTGTCCATTATGCTTGTGTAAATGGCAATCTTCATTAGCAAGTAGGCTACACGTAGAGACCCTGATAAATCATTCCAATAGTGTGGACAGCTGAACGTGTAAACATTTGCTTACAGCGTTGACCTTTCCACCAATTATTGTGGCATAAAGTGACACTGCGTTGATAGACCTAATTGGAAATCAAAATAATTGTACTGGTAGTTGTAGTGGTCCTGTCTGTACCGGTCAGTTGCTGACTGTAACGAGTACTCCGTGTATGTAGCATTAAGTCTACATGTAACTGTAACCATGTGCCCGTGTATGTAGCATTAAGTCTACATGTAACTGTAACCATGTGCCCGTAATTGTCATCCTAATTCTGTAACTGCCTTACCGCATATTATTCCAGTGCCGCTCATCTATGTTTACCACGCTCTTATACTCTGTATAACTCTGTGTAGGTGTTCGTCTATATCTGTAAGCATGTACATATCATGCTCTGTATACTTACCTCTCAGTGTAATGCTATTATTATGTTGTGTGCCCGTAGCCTTAATCTGTGTGAATTGCACGTGACTGTCAAGAATATTGATCATCTGAAATGTCGACTGTAACGAAAACATCATTTGACATTTTCCATTTATTAGTCAAGTATCTAACGTGTTCCAAAGTAATGTTTAATCAGCAAGACATGTATGTTAGCAATGAAACGATAGATGGTTCCATTACAGTACATAACGATTAATATAATGAATAGTTATAATGGAAAATGAAATATTTATTATTTATTAGCAAAACTCCCATGTACAGATGTATCCATAACACAAGCGTACAACACTTCCCAAAGTAAACAATGTATTTGCTATCTTCAGTTGAATCTGTACCACACACATAATGTCACTGCCCTTGTGTATACCAGCTGATCGGCTCATGGATAAATAGTATATAGGTATTTTCACTCAATACACTGACATTTTATAACTCTCCAACCTAAGACGAACCATGCAGCATTGTTGAGAATCTAAAATATTGATGTAAACCAATGGTTTGTTTAGAAGTATATAACGTATTGGAATGTATCATTATATTGATACTGAATACTGATACCAGGAAGCAGTTCTATTAGGAAGACAATAAATACATCTGTGACGATTTAATGACTATCACTATCCATTCCGAGTTTCTATATTTACTGTTTCATGGCCTTGTCGAATAATATAGCTATTTTGGCTGCTGTTTTATAGTGGTGCTACATCAGTTTTCTAGATGATTACACATATGTCATGTATTGTTAATGTCTACTGAAAAAAAATGTAGTTCATACTGAACATGAGTTGATATGGACAATAGATTCTGTCTTATCTTTGGATAGTGCTAAGATCCATATAACAGATACGATCCAAGGACGTGTGCATTCATACTTTCATGAATTATTATAGTAACGTATTATTGAGAACTGGTATCATATAT
>JAUTBV010117522.1:0-13454 GCA_032361325.1 Lepetodrilus fucensis
TGTATGTAATGGAACATTCTCAGTTCTAAAACTAGTATTGTCAGTTCTATCAACAGACTCGATATCTTCAAATTCTATACCGCAAGAAGCACTCATCACTTCAGATTCAATATAATCTTTTGTATAGTATGAAATATAGTATTTATTATCATTTTTAGAATATGGATCGATGTAAACATATCCCTTCTCAGTCCATATACTTGCTCTAAATCCTCTCATAGAAAAATCTAACAACATATTACTCCCATTATCTGAATAACCAGAAAATGTTTGAATGCCAGGATATTTAGATGCTAAACCACTCATCATTGCAGTAGAGCGAAACATATTAAATCTTTCAAAACCACCGTCAGGCAAAGGCATATCCAACCATATTTCAGATTCTTGATTTGTTCCATATTTTTCTATCGGAGCTTTTTCCAGAAAGTTATTCATATCATCCATTCTTAAGGAAAGTGTATTATACGAATTAGGAACAACATCACGTTCTAGAGAATTTTGAATCCTTGACTCATCTACAGTAGTCCAAAAAGACTGCGCAAACAATTGCCCACTAAAAACGGAGATAAACAAGATTAAAGAAATGTATTTTGACATTTGAATAAATTTTATTGATATTAATATAATATTCTATTGGTTTTAATAGCGATTACAAAGTTAAGAGAATAATGGCTTGGAAGTGCTTAAAAAATGTTAAATTGACGACTAAAACTAATTATTTTTTACTTTGTTGGGTGTTGGGTGTTTGATGACGGATGTTTGATGACGGATGTTTGATGACGGGTGTTTGATGACGGGTGTTTGATGACGGGTGATGGGTGATTGATGTTGGGTGACGGGTATTGTTAAAAACAATCACTTCACCATTCTTTTGATTTTGTAGAGCATAGACATAAGTCCATTTAGTTGAAATTCGTAGGTATTTGCCATTAGTTCACCTAATTTACCTTCTGGAAATCCTTTATTCTTGAACCATATCAAATAAGTTTCAGGTAAATCACATATTAATCTACCTTTATACTTCCCAAAAGGCATTTTGGTAGTAACAATATCTATAAGTACTTGTTTATCTGGCTCCATAAAGTTAATAATTTAATAATCTATAACTAAAAAAGGCTTTGATGAAATTCATCAAAGCCTTTTATGTTAGTATTCAGAACTTAATCTGATTTATTTTAACGCTTTTCCACAGCAAGCAGCTTTACCTTCTGATATAGCTTTTTTGCAACAAGCATGTAATTCTACTACTTCTTTCTTTGTACCTCCAACAGCATCAAGATTATTTACTTTAGCATCAGAAACTTTGATAGCTTTTCTATTTCCAACAACTTTATTAGATTTAGCTGTTTTTGCTGATGATTTACAAGAAGTTTTAGCTTTGCTTGAACAAGATGACTTTTTTGTTTTAGAACAAGAAGTTTTAGATTTACTTGAACAAGAAGTTTTAGCTTTGCTTGAACAACAAGCTTTTTTACCTCTTTTACTACAAGATTGAGCACTTAAGCTCATTGCAAATGCTCCGAATAGTACAAACGAAGCTAAAAAGAATAATTTTTTCATATTTTTTTCTAGTTTTAGTTTTATGGATATCCCATAAGATTTTAAAAGATACTGTAATTGCATGCGAAATTAACTAAATATTTTAGTTTTCAAATATAATAACAAACAAAAATCCAAAAAGTTTTAATTTAAATCAATTAATTATTATTAAATGTCCGCTATTTGCAATACTTTACAATTGAGTCAACATAATAATACTAATATTCACACCTTCTTACTTGCAACCTAAAATTATAAAATACTTAAATAACATTCTCTACTTTCTAGAATAATTAGGAGCTTCCTTTGTAATAAAAATATCATGCGGATGTCCTTCATTTAGTCCAGAATTAGTTATTCTTACTAACTGAGCATTACGAAGTTCAGGAATAGTTTTAGCCCCAACATATCCCATACTTGCTCTAAGTCCACCTGTATATTGTATCATTACTTCTGACAATTCACCTTTATAAGGGACTCTACCTTCTATACCTTCTGGAACAAGTTTTTTGACATCATCTTCTACATCTTGAAAATATCTATCCTTAGATCCAGATGCCATTGCTCCAAGTGAGCCCATACCTCTATATACTTTGAATTTTCTTCCTTGAAAAATTATTGTTTCGCCTGGAGCCTCTTTAGTCCCTGCAAATAATGAACCTGCCATAATAGTACTCGCTCCAGCAGCCAAAGCCTTAGCTATATCACCTGTATATCTCACTCCTCCGTCAGCAATAATAGGAACATCGGTATCATAAATACCTTTATAAGCATTCATAATTGCAGTAAACTGAGGCATACCAACACCGGCAACTACTCTCGTAGTACAAATACTTCCAGGACCTATCCCCACTTTGACAGCATCTACACCTGCTTCTACTAGGGCTTTAGCTCCAGCAGCTGTTGCAACATTTCCACCAACAACTTGCAACTCAGGATATCTATTTTTTACAGACCTCACTGCATCTAGTACTCCTTTAGAATGTCCATGAGCAGTGTCTAGGGTAACAGCATCGACACTAGCATTCACAAGTGCATCGAGTCTATCTATCATATTATGTGTCACTCCTAGAGCGGCAGCAACTCTCAATCTTCCTTTTTCATCTTTACTTGCATTAGGAAAATCTTTAACTTTCATAATATCTCTAAAAGTAATCAAACCTATCAGCTTATTGTTATCATCAACAACTGGTAATTTTTCGATTTTATTTTTTTGCAAAATATCTCTTGCTTGATTCAAAGTAGTACCTATAGGAGCGGTAACAAGATTTGTCTTAGTCATAATATCAATAACAGATCTATCGTATCTAGTCTCAAATCTAAGATCCCTATTTGTTAAAATACCTAAAAGGAGTCCATTGTCATCGATTATTGGGATTCCACCAATTTTATGTTTTCTCATTAAATCTAAAGCATCACGAACTTTGCCATCTTTACCAAGGGTTACTGGGTCAACTATCATACCACTCTCAGACCTTTTCACACGACGAACCTGATCAGATTGTTGGTCAATAGTCATATTCTTATGAATTACTCCAATCCCACCTTGACGAGCAATAGCTATAGCCAATTCATATTCTGTCACAGTATCCATAGCCGCAGATATGATAGGAGTCTGAATAGTAATATCTCTAGTAAATTGGGTTTGAAGATTAACTTCCCTTGGCAAGACTTCAGAATAGTCTGGAATCAATAATACATCATCAAATGTAAGTGCCTCTTGTATTGTTTTCAATTTTTCCATGTGCAAACATAGGAACGTTTTTTTTTATAGTGAAATATATTTTATATTTTTTGGATAATAATTTTGTACTACCAATTTTTTTAGCAGAAAAACTAGAACTAAATATTCTATTTCTTTATAGAAGAAGATCTAAACTGTGGCGGTTTCACATAGAAAAAAGGTAGTTTTTCCATCACATGACAATCATTGCAAGATTTGGTCATAACTACAAATGAATTATTAAAAACATCTATATTTTTACTATCGACAGCTTTTTGCATGTCAGGCAATGTATGATTTAAGAAAGTCTGTGCTGATTTAGCTCTTTTAGGACGTCTTTGTAATCCCGTTTTAATAGCTTTTTCAATCTTCTTGGTCAAGTAATCAGCGTATCCCCAGTTTTCATCTTTACCAGCCCAATACAATTCTTGATATCGATATCCAACTTCGACCATAGCCTTATCAAATCCTCTGAACTGCCATTCAATTTTTTCAAGTTTTTCCTTTTCATTCCCCTTTATCCAATCCCCTTGGGCAGTATCATGCTTGCAAGAATTAAGTACTACTATTAATAAAATGCTTGAGAGGTATAATACTGATTTTTTCATAATCATAATATATAAATTAGACTACTATTTGATAGGCAACAAATATAGTACAATTTAAAGACATATCTTAAATAGCTATTACAAAATCAACTCTCAATAATGAAATAAAACTAAAATTTTATACATCCTTCATCATCTAGGGCAAATACAGCATCTTTGAATTGCAAGCCCCTATCTTTATAATTTTTAAATAAATCAAAGCTAGCACATGCTGGGGACAATAGGACAATATCATCATTTTCAGCATAAGAACTTGCTAGTTCAACAGCCTTGGACATAGAAGTTGTTTCACTAATTTTATTTACAATAGGTGAGAATGCTTCAATTAGTTTTTCATTATCAACAGATAGACAAATCATAGCTTTTACTTTATCTCTGACCAATTCTTCAATCACCGAATAATCATTACCTTTATCAACACCTCCTACTATCCAAACCAATTTTTTGTCCATTGCTTGCAATGCATAATATACAGCATCAATATTGGTAGCTTTACTATCATTGTAATAATCTATATCGCCAATTTTCCTCACCCACTCTAGGCGATGTTCTACTGGTTTAAAACTCAACAACCCCTTAGCGATTACGGACTCAGACAATTCTAACAATCTTGCAACTGCAACAGCCACTTGGATATTAAAATCATTATGTTTTCCGAGCAATTGAGTTTCAAATGCTTGGTCAGTATCAAAATTAATAACACCATTTTCAAAATAATAATATGAAATAGGAACTAATTGTTGACCATAAAAATATTCTTCTACATATTTTGAAATATTACTATCAGATGAATTATATATAAAAACATCATCGTTTTTTTGTTTATTAGTAATTTTAAATTTGGTATGAATATATTTTTCGAAGTCATAATCATATCTATCCAAATGGTCAGGAGAGATATTTAGCAAAATAGATATATCAGGGCTAAAATCAATTATATCATCTAATTGAAAATTACTGATTTCTAAAACCATAATGTCTTTATGAGGCTTATTGACTAATTCGCCAGCGAAACTATTGCCTATATTTCCAGCAACTCCGACATTAAGATTAGCTTCTTTAAGTAAGTGAAAAATGAGTCCGGAAGTAGTAGTTTTCCCATTTGAACCTGTTATAGCGATTATAGTACCATCGTAGAATCGATTAGCGAATTCAATCTCCGATATAACTGGCAATTGATGACGAGTCAATTGCCTAACAATGAGAGCCTCTCCAGGCACTCCCGGACTCTTAATAACCAAAAAAGCTCTTTTAAGTCTTTCTAGATTGTGACCCTCTTCTTCAAAAGGTATCTCATTCTGTATTAAGATATTTTTATATTTTTCAATTAATTTTCCATGATCTGATACTATCACATCATATCCTTCCTGTTTGGCCAATAAGGCAGCCCCAACACCACTTTCTCCCCCACCGATAATTGCAATTAGTTTTTTCATGTATGTACAAGTTTTTATCGGTCCTATATTCTAATTATGTCTATCTAATTTTCAATGTTAAAATAGTAAGCATAGCAAGGAAAATCCCAATTATCCAAAACCGAGTTACAATCTTAGATTCATGCATACCTTTTTTCTGAAAATGGTGATGTATCGGGGACATCAAAAATATCCTCTTTCCCTCTCCCGTTTTCTTCTTAGTATATTTAAAATATCCTACTTGTAATATCACAGATAAATTCTCTAAAACAAAGATTCCTGCCATAATAGGTATCAATAGTTCTTTCCTTAAAATAATCGCCAAAGAGGCAATTATACCACCTAGAGCTAAACTCCCCGTATCACCCATAAAGACTTGTGCAGGATAAGAATTATACCATAAAAATCCAACGGTAGCACCAATAAAACCAGCTATATATATCACTAATTCTTCACTATTGGGAATATATAAAATATTAAGATATTCTGCCATCATACTATTACTCGAGACATAAGCAAAAATCAATAATACTCCTCCAATAATAGCAGAAGTCCCAGAAGCTAGCCCATCAATTCCATCAGTTAAATTTGCTGCATTAGATACAGCTATAACAATAAAAATAACGATTGGAATAAACAATAACCAAACTAGGTTCCCCTTATTATCGCCTAAGAACTCAACAATATTCCGATAATCCAATTGATTATTTTTTAGAAATGGAAAATTAGACAAAGCACTTTTGACATGTGTCATCTCCTTTAGAGAACCATCATTTAACTTGACAGTATATTTCTTCACTATTTCATATCCTTCAGCATTTGCCTTTTCATAAGGGATTCTAACTACAACATCTTCATGAAACATCATGGTCAATCCAACAATCAACCCTAATCCAATCTGTCCAAACACCTTGAACTTTCCACTTAACCCTTCCTTATTCTTCTTAAACACTTTGATATAATCATCAATGAATCCAATTACTGCCATCCAAATTGTGGCAACTAACATCAGTATAACATATATATTGTCTAATTTTGACATTAGCAGTGTCGGAATAATTATTGCTAAAATGATTATGAATCCCCCCATTGTAGGAGTTCCTTCTTTTTCTTTTTGACCATCTAATCCAAGCTCTCTAACACTTTCACCAATTTGCATTTTTCGCAGTCTTCTGATAATATTTTTACCAAATACCATTGATATTAATAAGGATATCAATATTGCTAAAGCAGCTCGAAAAGAAATAAATTGAAATAAACCTGCTCCTGGCAAGTTAAATTCTTTCTCTAGATAATCGAATAAATAGTATAGCATATGAAATTTTCGTCTTCCTTTTTTAGTTAAATCATTCGTCAAAAAATAAATTCTAGATTTACTTTTTTTTATATTGCTTGACAGCTTAGCTTTTGCAATAACAAGCCAAAGTGACCCACTATTTTGCAAAATCTAATGCAAATACTATTCTATACAATATTAATCTTATAAACTAGCATTAATTTTACACCTCATAAAATTCGTCAGTATCCACGAGGATTTAGTATTAGTTTTATCTCAAAATCAATTGTTTCCCATACTTAAGAGATAAATTAATAATTCTCTTATTGTATTGGAGATACTTTTTTTTTATACGTCATATTCCCCTTGGGCAATTGAGTCTAAAAAAGTTAACAGTGAAGTGGGCTTCGAATCTTTACCCGATAGTAATCCACTTCAACTGTTAAAACCAACCTGAGAATGATAATAGAACCTACTCTATTATACTTCTTTAAGACTTCTCCTATAAGAAATCATTTTTATATTGTTATGACTAACCTACTCAGCCCTTCCGCTATTCGCGGCTCTTTCTTTTGTAGTACTGTCGTACTCCATATTTGCTATTGCAAATAATCACTCAGTCGTACTTCTTTATAATTTCTCCTATAAGAAATCATTATATATGCTTAGTCTAAAATATTGAAATTGTAGTTTTCTTATTTTGAGACCTTAGTCGAGAAGAGCCTGAATTTGGATACAAATTCAGGTTTTTTATTTTTAGTAACTATGGATTTATTAATTCCAATGGTCAATCCTAAAGTATGGGGTTATAAGGAATATTAGAAATATAATTTATTAATCCTGCTCAATACATAAATAAAGAAGTTTTCAACAATAAATAAATATATATTTGCTGATTGCCAGATATATATGTTGTTTTCTTAACTTTACATCAATTATCATCTGAAAAACAATCATTGAGATCTTACTTATGAAGAATATTATTATCATATTATTCTATTTTGTATTTGGAACTTCTTTGTCATCGCAGGAGTGTTATATTGTTGATAATTATGACTATCTATCTGGTGGACCATGCATTCCTAATACCTATCCGAGGTTGACTGTTTTTGAATTTTCAGATACTATTGTAGTATTAGGTGATGATCATTATAGTGTAATAGAAACTAGTGTAGAGGATGTAGAGAATAAACAATTTTTACAAAATAAGTTTAATTGTTCATTTACATTCTATCGATTGTCTAGTAATTCTACAGGTATTGTTACTAGTTATGAATTGAATACTGATAATGCATCAATTGGCAATAGAATACATCTCGTGGAAGTGACGAGTTGTGGTAAAAAATATAAATATCTTCTCACTATGGAAGGAACCTATAGGCTCGCCAATAGAGCATATATACTTAGCAGCTTGAATGGATTAAAATTGGTTGATAAATCCAAAAGTTATTCATATGTTGAACACTTAGATACAATTGGCTTCTTATCTGTGATAGAGGATCCTAAGTATGATACTTTGACAGAAGAGGTATTATATTATCAGAGTTATAAAACTTTGGAAATTATAGATGCTAAATGGGACACAACTTATCACATCATTTCAAGTGAATATAGCAATTGTCCTGATTTTCAATACGAGTATATCGATACCACTCTGACCCTACAGGATAACTATGCGAACCTAACAGTAGAGGATGTTCAGTTTGAGGAAGTATATGAGGAGATAGTTGTTGTTTTAGATTATTATTCTGATATTAATTATTATAATAGGGAACCGATGGATTCCAACATAGTTATCTCTGATAATAGTTATGAACTTAAAGTAGATACTGTGAATCCTGAACTTATGGGAGGAAGGTATATTCAAGATATACAGTATCATATAGATACTACAGTTATAGCTATAGATAGTTTCTATTTTCAGAATGCGTATCCTACATGTGAAGTTGGCTATACACCTGCTGGTACTTATTGTGTAAGAGAGAATCAGGGTAACAATACTTATGAGATACGATATTATTATAAATTGGTTAAAGACGCAAGTACAATCGTATCTGATATCAATAGCAGAGATACAGTATTCCAAGTTCAAAGGATAATAAATAAATCAAGTTTAGCTGATACTTGTATCTCTATAAAAATGGACACCATCCCTTATATCAGATTGATAGAACCAGCTACTACGATTTTACATACTGTACCGGCACAGTATGAACAACGAAACTTTTATAAAGTGAAGACTCCGGCTGTTATAGATTACAAATTAGGAATAGAAGAACCTATCGAGTATAAAACTATTAACTACTCAACTTATCAATTGAAGAGTTATTCTCAAAAAACAGTACATTTAACAGATTGCGTAAGAAAAGAAATTATTGATAGATTGTCTGACTTGGACTATACTATATTGGATTATAATATGAATGCAGATACCTTTTATAGAGCAATTATTGAATATCAAAAAGATCATTTCTTAAACATTGGATTTATTGATAAATTATTTCTTAAAAGCTTATTGGATTGATATGAAAAAGAGAACTTTTGGTTTGCTTATGTATTTTTTGCTCTTTTCTATTGTGATAGGGGCACAGACTCCTAATGCAATACTTGAGATTGAAACAAAGGATAGCAATGGAGAGATTCAATCGCTTAAAGATCGGTTATTGCCAGATCTTAATTACCTGATATTGGTATTTAATATTGAAGGGAATTATGATATTAACCATATAAATGAGATAAAGCACCAGAAAAATTACTGGAAAGAAAAGTATAATATTGAAGTCATCCTTTTAGAAGATAAGAAATTGTATTCATTTGACACATTTGGGGATATAATCAATTCTTTGGAAATTCCCTATTCTATTTATGCTACAGATTCTATATTTAATTATGGAACAAATAATTATAGGTATATTATTCCAGCTAACACCAATCATGTTATTAAAAGAAGTTGTAATTATTGTAATTCTTATGATAGTTTATTTGATGAATATTTTAAAACTACTAAATATCGTTCTGTTTTCAATCAATCATTTACACAAGCTGTAATATCTACCTGTGATGAAGAGAAGATTAATTACTACGATAATACTAAAGATACAATTATAGAGAATGTAAAATATTATAAGTTTGATTCTATCTTTCTAAGAGAAGATCCAGTGACAAAATCCATTCTAAAATACCGAGTATGTACAAATAGCTGTTTCAAAAACTATGTAACATATATCCGATACCCAATTAGAATGTGTAAATCAAGTTATCTTAAAGATTTCGAAGGCGATAAATTGAAAATAAAAATAATAGATATTATTGAAACCGAGCATAGTACGAGATATATTACGAATAGATTTATTGTAAATCCTTGTTCTCAAGATTCTATACCGTTCGAATTAGTACAAGGTATCGGCACCAATGCTGGAATCCTATTTGATATCGAAGATGACAAAATAGTTTCGTTTTTAGTTTGCCATAAAGAAGGGGAGACTACTACCTATCAATATCAAGACTTGTCACAATTTTGTGGTGCCAATAGTACCACTACCACGATAGACAATACATTTAAGCTGTATCCTAATCCTGCAAGAGATATAGCTAGCATTGATTTTAAAAATATAGAGAATCGAACTGTCCGACTTTATAATATGAAAGGGCAATTACTCTTTACCTCAAAATATAATCAACAAAAGATAGATCTATCGTTAAAAGGATATCAAGGAGGTATTTATTATATTGAGATTGTAGATAAAAAAGGAAATTATCAATTTGAAAAATTAGTGATTCTAGACTAGATATATTTTTATGGTTAGAGTTTATAAATTTTCACTATATTGTTGCAAATAGTCCTTTCCTTCACTTCTAATCAATTTATAAAATTATGAACATTCGTGTCTTTAATTGTAAATGGGGAACATTATTGATTGTTAATTTTGTGATGTTTCTAGCATTTTTCACTCCATTGTCAGCTCAGAACTTCACAGATGGATACGACTTTCCCTTACCAACTTGGGATTCTATAGACCAAACCTACTTACCTTTTTTTGAAAAAAAGATAATAGATGAATTTGTGTCTATTTCAAGTGATGGAGATTTTGTAGTAGCTAATGAAACTATAAAATTTTGGGGTGTAAACCTCACTACTGGAGCTTGTTTTCCTGATAAATCTGATGCTCCAATGATAGCTGCAAGAATGCGAAAAATGGGAATCAACCTAGTGAGATTTCATCATATGGATAATCCATGGACTAACAATGAAGGCACTATTTTTAATAAATCTCTTAATAGTACAACCAGCCTAGATCCTGTGGCACTTGATAAGTTACATTACTTCATATATCAACTCAAATTACAAGGCATATATGCCAATATAAACCTAATTGTGTCTCGAACATTTACTGAAAATGATGGTGTTCTTGATGCAGACAATTTACCCCAATTTGCTAAAGCAGTTTCTATGTTTGATGGACAACTAATACAACTTCAACAGGATTATGCTAGACAATTATTGAGTTCTGTAAATCCCTACTCTGGGTTAGCTCTGTCCAATGATCCTGTCATGGCAATGCTTGAAATTACTAATGAGAATACCGTATACGGGTTTTGGAAAGATGACTTTTTACATCAATCTGAAAATGGAGTTGGCATTCCTCAAAGACATAGTGATTCATTAGATTTACTTTGGAATCAGTTTTTAGTTGAGAAGTACCAAACACAAGAAAACTTAGAAACAGCATGGGGTGTAGCCGATGGATTATCAACAGAATTATTGATTGATGGAGATTTTGAACAAGGGAATATTGATGCTCATTGGAAGTTAGAATTACATGAAACTGCTCAAGCTACAATGAGTCTCAATTCAACAACGGCATACCATGGAGTATATAGTGCTAAGGTGGTAAGTACTGCAACGACTGGGACTTCATGGCATATGCAATTTGAAAATAATGATAATTCGATACAAAAAGATTCAGTATATCAGATACAGTTTTATGCTAAATCAGATATACCTGTAACAATTTACTCATCAGTCATTCGCAATGCGGAGCCATGGACTTGGTATGGTGGAGCTCAATTCCTTCTAACACAGGAATGGCAGGAATATAGCTATACATTTAAAGCTCCTGAGTCCAATGATGAATTGACTAGAATCTCTATATCATTAAATGAAAATGAGAATGCAACTTATGAATTTGATGATTTCAGTATGACTACTATTACACCTATAGGACTTGATACCAATGAGGATCTTGCTCTTAATAATATTAGTAGAATGAAGTATTCAGAAAGATCTGGATATTCAAAGCATCGTGTCGCAGATATGGCAGAATTCTATATCCAATTACAAAAAACTTTTTATGATGACATGAATCTTTTTCTCAAAAGTGATTTAGGAGTTATCATCCCTATAACAGGCTCTAATGCTCTCGGAGGATTGTATGAATCTATGAGTATGCAAGACCTGGATTATATTGATGACCATGCCTATTGGGATCACCCCAGATTTCCTAATCAACCTTGGGATAGTTGGGATTGGTTGATCGAAAATTCCTCTATGTTAAAACATGATTTTTTGGGAACTATTCCTAGCCTATTTGGTGGGTATGAGATTAAAGGTAAGCCATATACTATCAGTGAGTATAATCATGCATTCCCCAATATATACCAAACAGAGATGCTTCCCATTATTTGTGGCGAAATGGGATATCATGGTTGTGATGCTATCATGTTCTTTGAGTATAATGGAGGAAGTCCTGCAATTTGGGAATCAGATAAAATCAGTAATTTTTTTAGTTTACATAGCAATCCTGCTGTGATGGCTTTATTTCCTACAATGTCTCTAGCACTTAGGAATAATATGATAAAAGAAGATCAATCACCAATAATTACTACTTATACACCTGCATACATCTTTAATCTACCGCAGACAGATGACCATTATCGATGGTGGGCATATTATCCATATGATTATCATTTGGGACTTGAGCATCATATTGTTATCGAAAGTTTTAATAGCAACAATATAAATTTACCTAGCGGTATCCCTGTTTCTGGAACTTCACAATCCAATACTAATGAATTGCTATTTGATAAAGATCGAGAATTATTTCATATCCATACGCCACAGTTTGAATGCATAGATGGAAATCTCGCAAATGCCTATTTATTAGAAAATGGTGCTCTGAAAGTTATTAGTGGAGATAAATTAGGAATAGTTTCATGGATATCAACAACTGAAGATGACTTAGAAATAACGGAGAAGTCATTTCTCACTATAGTGTCTAGACCTCAGAATCAAAATATGATTTGGGACCAAAGCAATACAACTATTCATAATAACTGGGGCAATGGACCTACTGAGATTCAATCTTTGAATATTGAATTAAGCCTAGATATTATTGCGGATTCTATTATTATTTACCCTCTTGGAACTAAAGGTGAGATAATTGATAGTTTTATGGTTTACCCTAGCAATAATGGAAAGTTTTTTGTGAGCTTAGATCAAACTACTTATCAGACACCATGGTTTGGAATCAGAGCTATATTTAATAGCGATGCAGTCCTTGACAAAGCTAGAGTGGAAGAAGAATTAATAGTTTCTCCCAATCCAATCTCTAATAATGTTCTTCAACTAAATCCACCTGCAAATACTAGGATTAAAGGTATCACGATATACAACACTAAAGGAGATGAAATGTGTTATAGAGGGGGAGTTTTTGATGGCTTCAGGTCAATATATGATATCAGTTTTTTATCTAATGGTATGTACTTTGGTATAGCTGAGATGAGCAGTGGTCAGAAATACAAATTTGAGTTTATAAAGATCGAGTAAGCAATTGTATTTTCTATAAGATGTAATTTTTTTTATCGTGAGATATATACAATTACAGGTATTTTAG